>JAITYZ010001096.1:0-11354 GCA_027744595.1 Paronellides praefectus
GTACATAGATATATAATATATGCATATTATAGTATATGGGTAAGTAATGTATCGTCCACCATCCAACCGACAGCAAATATCCTATGATATAATCTTTGAAACTCTACATACTCTTAAAAAAGTGCACACACACTCATCATAATCACACATAATAACGTATGGGCTTACTTAACGCATGACCATGTGATGGACCAGAAGTAGCAGCACACAGCTGAACAATTTTTTTTGCTAACAAAATAACAGTATAAAAAATATAGGTATGCATGTAGTTGACTTTGTAGTTTGTTCCTAATTAGGTATCGTCAAAAAAAGAAGTGAATGGTTTGCAAAGAAGAAGCGTGTAAGTGTGTGTGTGTATGTAATTCAGAAAGTCTTTGAATTTTTTTTAAGAGGAATGTTGTTGTATCTGTCTTGTCTCCATCCTTTTTTGTTGAACTAGTTTGTGAATTGTGAATATCTAATAAGATTCAATTTGATAAAATCAGCAAAAGAAAAAAGAAGCAATGAGTGAAGTGGGCGGAGTTCTCTTATTAACTCTCAACTCCCATGCATCACACTTTTTCTAATAGGAAAATTGCAGCTGGTCTTTAATACAAGAAGAGAGGTGTGAGCTCTTTATTCTTCTTGCAAATAATTTACTTGATCAAAAGAGTCGTATTTTGCTGAAACGAGTCAATTTAAAATAGAACGTGCTCACACACACATACATAAATGTATGTACATATGGCGTACTCACATCAAGACACATACACACATTTTTACACATTATTATGCATCAAATGATAATATGTCATGTTTATAAATGAAGGGTTGATGGGCTTGTACATTTTGTAGATACTACAACCATTACGGTTAGATGCTTGCTGGTGTGCATATAAAATGAATGTGGTATTTTTTGTGTGCAATGTCCTTCATTCGTAATAGGGTTCATTTAGATCCTCAAACAGATATGGAAAAGCAGCGCTATATATTTCTCAAAGTGACACACATGTGCCATAATTTTTCTGATGACAACTTACTTTGGTCATGTCAAGAGGGTTGAAAATAGGAATGAACTGCAAAATAATAATAATAATAATTGCAATGAAAATGTTGATCATAAACGGGGATAACGGTACACATATATGTACACACGTTGATGATTTTCACCTTTTCACTGTATTTTATTATTTATGTTTTATCAAATCGCTCCGTGTAGTGCAAGGAACATGTACAAGCAAAAGTTTGCAGCAACTTTTACTGTATATTATATTTATATTTGCAAAAACAATTTTGCTGTCTACACGTTTTGGTAGTAGTTTCAATTCAACATTAATTCCTTGTTAGCTATTCAGTCAACCAAATTGTTGGTGATGTTCCTTGGTAAGCAGAATTACTGTCACACAGCTCATTTGATAATTTGAATCAGGTGTGTGTGTGAATGTATTTACTACTTCAACTTTAACAAGAATAACAACTTTACTAAAAGACAAGTGCTTATACAAAGTGTTAAAAGATAAAACTGTCAGAATTCCTTATGAAAACATCAAGCGAGGGATACAATAATGGAACTGGACAGTTTCCATTGTTTTCAGGTAATGGTTACGGCCGCGACCTCTCAGTAGGGGTTGACTTTCAGGCGTGGTTCCATTAGGCACACACGACTAAACTTCCCCAAAAAAGCCATTCTCTTCAAAACATATTTTTTTCATCTCTCATTCTCTCTCTCTTGCTTTCAATATATCGCCTGTCATCAATATCATCTATTTTGAAGGTTTTGCTTGTTTTCACTCACACTTTTGTATTTTTCATTTCAAAACATTATTGTCCGCTAAAAGAACTCTTCATTTATATCATTTTCTATCGTGAAACTTAAAAAAAAAATGCAAAATTCTATGTATTTCTCTTTATTTCAATGCAGTGACAGTTATATTTCTGTTACGCCATTATATTGTCATGAAGAAGACCACATCGAGCAAAACACAAAAGACTCTTTTGTCGCTAATGTATCAAAAATGCTGTAAATAACTGAATAACATACACACAATTTTTTTTTTTGCTTTTAATTTCAAAATACATTTTTTGATGAGTAGCAATAAGCATGTATATATTTTTTTACGTATGTGGGTATGTTAATAATGATCATAGGTACATGTATTCCAGTTATAAATTAAAATAAGGTTGCATTTTCTCTGACTTTTTAATTTGAATCCCTGATTAACTTTACTGGATTTATCTGAAAGTTTATCGTAAATAGGAACCGGAATGCATTATATATTGCGTTTGTCCGTTTACGTGCATTTAATATTATGTATACATTCTCATTTTATAAAATCATGCTTTTTTTGTAATTTATGCAGAGAAGTTTTCCTACGTGTAGTTTTTTACGACTGTGAATCTCAAGATTTGTGATACTGGCGGAGTAAAAAAATCCGCCCACTCAAGATATTTATAGTTTGTTACTTATCTTCTCAAAAAGGGATTTTAGCCTGGTGTGTAGTTGTAATTGTAAAGTAATATGTAAAAACAAAGTTCCTAGTGAACGTAGAATATGATGATGATGACCTTGGATTATTAAAAGGGATCCTCACATAATATTTTATTTCTCAGAAATAAGATAGGTCTCGTTGAGTTGCCTTTTGTTTTTTTAAAGTGATAATAATGCAGTATACAGGTCATGATGATGAACAAAGTAGAAGATATATAACACATGTATTACCATATTCTATACCTTTTGCGCCAGTACAGTTTCTTCAGAACCAGAACAGGTACAACAAAAAGAAGAAAAAAATAGACCAAAAGGTAATCAACCGTGATGATCTTATTTAGCATATTACAGTTCATTAGAAGGAGAGAAAGGCGGGCACGAACTAAGATTTACTTTCTAACATTTCATATATTTTTTTTATATTCAGGAATCTTCGTATCTTCCTTTTCATTCCAGGTTTATTTTTTTCAGTACAAAACTCTTAATTACTACTTACAGCGCTGTTGCTGCTGCGTTACTTGATTTTTTTGTATTGTTAAATCCTCATGAATCCTGCACTACACCAAATTCCCAGGGAAAAACATGCGTGCAAGCAGTAAAACATGCACACACACACACGATCCTCTGATTAATCTCAAGGAAAAAAGTTTTTTTTTTCGTTTCTGCAGAAATATTGGATATTTAACTTTAACATGTAGACAATATGAAGAGATAGGGAGAGCAGAGGAGACGACGGCTGATTTTGTGTAGATTTTCAATGTAACATGCTCCCTGGTCAATAGATTGTTTAGGGCTCAATGAATTGGTCTACCTTTTTGCGTTTTTCTTGTCTTGTTTGTTGGTGTTCTTATTTTCTGCGGTAATGTATGTGGCTACATTACACGACAGCTTTCTTCATCCTCCAAAGAGCCAACCTTTCAATATTTTATTGAAACTTTTTTTTTTTGGAGCTAGAGAAAATGTCAAAATGGAAAAGATGATGAGTCTCCGCAGTCATTCATTGCATGATCTACTACGTTTTTACCCTTTTCGGAAGGTGTACATGGTAAAGGGAATCTGTGTTCTTTACCCACCCGAACCGAGAGTCCCTTACTCTTGCAGTCTGTGTGTGAGATTTACTTGCAGACGCCGGTGTCTGCGCACACACATTTCACACAACAATACAATAACAGCAAGAAGGAGGATAATTCTCTTCACCCAATTCATTGTAATTATCATTTTGCTCCGTTTTTTATCTGTAAACACGGAAGGAGTCACTACATTTATTCTTGAGCAATATTGCTTTTGTTTTCTCGTACGACTTTTGAACTAATCGGGATGAAAACGATGATGATCATGATGAAGTCGAACAAAAAGGTTCGTTTACACGGTTATTCATAATTTAGCTACGTAAAGTTCAAAAGGTCTCTGGAAAAAGGTTTGTATAAGGGACTTACTTTGTTTTGGTACTATTAATGTCTTAAAAAACGAAGCCAAAGGTAACGACCCGACCGAACTGCGTGTGTGTGTGTGTGTGTGTGTGAGAGAGAGAGAGAGAGCAGTGCAGCACACAAGCATACGCATGCAATATGCATCATCCCCCCGACTTTGGTCAAAGACGAGAATATTATTTCTTGTCATGAAGGGAACTTAGTTTTTTATCTCCACACAACGGAGAAATAAGGTAAAGTCGCCGCTGCCCGATTGAGTAGGCGGGTATGAAAAAATATAAATTTTTTGATTTACAAACTAATAATTACAGGTTTGGGCAAAAAGGCGTTTTACTCACAGATTTAAATACTGCGCTGACCAAGGACTCATCACAGAAGATACCTACATACATATATGCATTTACTATGCTGCACATTTACAATATTTTACACCATATACATATAAGGATAAGTGTATTTTTTAATGTGAAAAAAGTCTCATCCTGGTTTTCTTGGTACACTGCACACTTTCTTATGAGTAGACTTGTAAAAAATAACATTTTCCGAGGTTTTGAAGAAACTGGCAGTAGTTTAAAACAATAAAGTTAAAATTTAATGGTATTTAAAAACGACACATAATATGCATGAATTTCCACTTATAAAAGTAAATGCTTACGGTGTGGTACGATGATATGATATATCATATCATCCTTGGTGTTTTTCACATTTCGTGTAACTTTCTCCGTTGAAATATTTAATTATTCATCACCAGTTTTGTTTTGTGATGGTACTCGTCATAAATGAAAATGAAAAGCTCCCTTTAGAAAACATGATGATGCATAATACATTACTATAAGCCATCTTTCTTTTAAACATGTGTATTTCACAAGTCAGTTTGTCAGTGGAACAAAACTAATGTTTTATGAATATTGCTGTACATTAAACATGAAGGAGCAACAGGGAGTATATTTTTTTATAGTGCTTCTTCTCTTATTTTTGTTGCTGATATACTGCCAAGTCAAGTGTGTAGGCAGAAGAAGTAGTAGAAGGTATATAAATATAATGTGCTTACACATTACTGCACACACACACACACCAATTCATATAGCAATTATACAGTAAATAGTAATACGTTTTATGTGAGGGAATAATCATTTTGTGTAATCGGGAAACATGATTCCTCCCAAAAACTCAAATTTTCAAAATGAAAACTACCCAAAGAGGTACAGCCCTTTTTGAATTTTTAATGAAAATTTATCAATATTTTGTTCCTTGGTTGAATGGTTATGGTCTCTTATACTCCGTCATCAAATATTTTTTAATATGGTGATGTGGTATATAAAGTTTGTAATCTTTATAGTTGCAAATGTATATATACGATAACTATTACTACTACAACCAAACTGTATATTTAATACTTTTACAATTTTCTCCGAGACAGACGTATACATAAACACGCATGCATATTTTAACAAAAAGTCCACAAACACACACACACGATACTATGTTTTGGTGGACAGAGGTTTTTTTTTTAGTTTTCTACCTTTCATATCATCAGCTATATAATATGCTCCTTGTTACGATTTCAGAGTAAAATGTATGCATTATTCATGGTATCAAGAATTTCAACATAATAATCACTGACAAAGACACATTAGTTTTTTGTCAACATTTTCTTTCATGTTTGCATTTAGCATGATGTTGAGTGTATCAGCCTTTGTATCTTTTGCTGCATGGCAAATAATGACAATATGAAATTCATATTATGAATGCATTAAACATGTTTGTGTTACAGCCACGTAAAGTCTATAATATGCTGAGCCTATGTATCAATTTCCATGCTAAAAGTTAAAACAAAGTGCCAATCGTTTGAAGTTAGTTTTTACAATACTTTTTTTCTTCCTTTTTTTTGTTATATTATTAATGTGACTGAGCAAGTTTTTTTTACAATGTCGCTCTTGTTTTTGTTGTTGTTGTGACTAAAGCTCTTTGGAAAAAATCTTTCTTTCCTTTAAAAATAGTTGTACATATTTCACGGGCGAAATAGAAAGAAAATATATATATCAGGTTATAGCTATTAGCTATGTATTTACCCATATGTCTATTTGATGTAGGTACATGTAATCCATTATAATATTACATGGCACAAACTGTCGACTTTTTTTCGCTGTTAAGTTGTTGTAATCTTTGTGGAAACCTTGCATAAAATGTTGTTGACCATTTAGCAGTAGTGGTCGTGTACATATCGGTGGTGGCATGAACGGAATGTAAAATAAATACTATTGTGGTTATGCATTTATACTTTCCAAGTTTATATATTATTACGTATGTATTATGTACTGAATATCTGTACAAAACCACACAGAAAAATTTTCAAAATGCAAAATAGCCTTCAAGACACGATTTTATCATTTATTAAACATTAGAAATAATTACTTGATCCCAAGAACGTAAAGAAGAGAACAACTTTTTTTTATGAATCATTGAGATCCATATACAAGTAAAAGTGCACCCCACGCAAAACGCAAAAAAGGCAGCATCATGAATTTTATACTACTGCTGCTGCTGATACGTTGAACGTTTACGTGTCGTGGACGTAATGGTTGGTACATATATTTTATGAAATGAAAACACAGAGATTTACAACAATCACACACAAATATTCATATATTTTTTAACAGTCGGTCGATTCATTCGTCTCGTTGTTGTTGTGTGTGTGTGTGCGCTGTCGGGTTGTGGACAAGGATAATTGCAGGCAATGACACGTCGTAAACTTGTTCTAAAACTAGCTTAATATATAACGCTCGGTTGAGCCAAGCATATTGGTGTAAAATATGATGAGTTTGGTATGTGCTGTCGTGGTCGTGGTGTGCTGCTGCGGTTCGCATTTATAACGCAAGAGTAATCCTTTTCATGACTGCCTATGATTATTTCAGNATAACGCAAGAGTAATCCTTTTCATGACTGCCTATGATTATTTCAGCCATCAACTCCATTCATTCATTTTATTCACTCAGTCAAAACTCACCCTCTCGGAAAAAAATGCCTCCAGGTACTACTGGTTTAAGCAAGCTTTACATGCATGCATGCAATTCCGCGTTTCCTTTTTCACTTTTTAGGTGATTTACTTGTTTTGCCAATTTTACTATACAACAAAATGAAATTGCCGCGTCGTTTCCAACAAGAATTTCAAGGTCCAGAAGAAACTGAAAAATTTATCATTTGTTCTACTCTTTTTTTGTGTGTCATTTGTATAGGCAATTTATAAAAGAATCACGGTTCCTTTGCTGTAGACTAAACATTTTTTTAAATGCTGAATAAAGTAGAAGAAGAAAACTATTTGTAAATTCTGTAGTCAAATGGCTATATAATATGTACTCTCATGACCCGAAGATAATTCTTGAACTATCCTTAATAATATTTTCATGTATTTCCTCAACTCAACTTAGGAAAAAAATAATATTATGATGGCGGAAAACTCAGGTTTTCAGTTTCATTCGCTCTCCAATTCTACTCACTAATGACTTTTATATCCAGTAGTGCATCCGTGTACATCGGGAGTAGTACACACCAAGTGAGCATTATCGTCATCATCATCATCATTATATCAAGCATGGTGAATCTTCTTCATTCGTCTCAAATCAAGATGAACGAATAAGGGATTTGTATGAGTGTGTGCGTGACCAAAATTCATTACATCCAAAAAAATGATTCACACTCTTACTCCATTAGGGTGAAAAAATTCATGTAGAAAGCATTCACATTTTTGTCGTACAATAAATGTAGTTAGTGTGCAGCAGCAGAAGTAGTGATACAAAAAGCACACACACATAATTTGATGATGTCCGCATTATTACGTATATTATGTAGTACAATGATACAATTATGATATTTATTGTGCTATACAATACATAAGAAGATAATATAATTATGATGATATATTATATATATTTTTTTCTGCGCAGTAAGCAAACTGGAAACAAGCATGTTCACAATAAAAAAAGCTATATGGTAGGTATATTTATAAGATGAGCTTCAGTTGAGCTAACAAAGTTGGCTTTGATGTGGATTGTGGATGCTACATAAAAGTTTACCAATGCCACATGCCATGCTAGAAGGTAGCTAAACAAACCAGGCAATAGTACATTTTTTCTTCTTTTTTTCTCCTTTTCTTCCTACACACTTTTTTTATTCATTTCTGTTCCTCCTGGAGGCTATATTTATAATTCGTTCACGATTTCACATGATCATGATGATGACGATGAGAATGATGAAGGAAATGGGAAAAAATACATCTTGAGAATTGAAAAGGGTTACAATAAAAAAAGGAGTAGGGACAAAAATCGATGTCTACTGTTAAAAAAACGAAGAAATAAATTGTAGAAAGTAAAGAAAAAAAAGAGTTGAAGTTGGAACTACAAAACAGAGCATACGTGGTTTTTTCATAATTTCTATTGTGGCTCTCTCCCATTCCCTACTCCTTTTCGAATACAAGAACTCTACTAAAGATGTAACTTTTTTTGTCTTTTTCGTTTTTATGATTCCATGCATGTAGCTGCTGCGTGTGTGTGCACGTATGTAACTCTGTAAGGTAGCCATTTTGAGAAGAAGAAAAATATCCAATTCAGTATTTATTCTACGTGTATGAATGGAATGTGGCGTGAATATTATGGACTTGTTCTCTTCACATCATCAAACGAATGGCATGAACATGTAAGTTGTATTGTGATATGATGCGCGGAACTTTTTTTTTTGTTGAGAATATTTTTTTTGTTACTTCGTTTTTCTTTTCTTTCTCTCTCCACACCTTACACAATAAATAGCGATCAAGCCATTATTACGACTACTACCGTGCTACAGCTACATCACACATAACAAAAGCTTTTCTAAATACATACGTGAGGGCCACACTAAAAGACCTCAAAATTTTCATTGGATTTTTTCTCCATTTTTTATGTGATTTCATTTTTATGATTTTTATATCGAAAAAATATTTAAAAAAAGTGGACGAAAAAAACGATAAAAATGGAACGAGGAGAATAGTAAAAATAAATACACTGAAAAAATGAGAGAGAGAAGCTTTTTATCAAGCCGGTTGTGAGTTCTGAGACAGGCGTGGTCAAAAATGATCGCAATAGATTAATGTACACACACGACACAAACTCTCCTTTTCTCTCTCTTTACAGTTGGTTTGTTAGAATGAATGTGTGTATATACACTAGTTCCACAATATATTATCAACTCACGTCGACCTACAGCTTTGTTTGAAATCCTCCAAAGCGAGAAAATAGAAAAAATATATAAAGGGCTGTGTGTTTTATTTATTTCTTGTCCATTTACTTTTTTACCATTTTCTGCCCAGTGTATTTAAAGGGAAAAGAAGGTTTTTTGTCTGTATCAAATTCAAATGGATTGTAAGCTACATAAATATATTGTAACAATAGAAAGTTAGCACTATCCGTTAAATCCATCATCATTTGTTTATAAATAGGTACTTTTCCTATTAGAGTCACATTTGATATTGAGATGTTATATTAAATGATTGAGTGCAGTGTAGTAGCATGATGTAGAGATGTGTGTGGGGAGTTTTGCTTTGATGGTGATGATGATGATGATGTCTGGTGGTTCATATATTGCTCTCCTGTATATCCAACAGAGATGATTCCAGTTGAGTAACGAATATACAAAAATATAACCCTTCTCTGGTTATATAATATATATACATTAATATATATGGCGATATATTATATATATTCTCTCTTCTAGTTGGGTGTGAGTATTTACTTAAAAGCTTAGTGCAAAACAACCAACAAACGCAATGTTAATCTACTTCACCATCTATACTGCCTTCCATTTGCTATACAAGTTTATGAGCTTTTTCCCCCTGTGCACACACAAAACACATGGAAGAAATAAAGTAAAAACACTTTTTTCCAAAAAAAAAACTAAAAAAGAAAAGATTTCTGATATCACATTTTTATAACAAACCTACAAATAAACATTGTAGCGTTAGGTTATATGGTGTTGTACTACTACAGTAGTAGTTGCCGAAAGCAATCACAATCATTTGCTGTTAACGTTTTTTTTCATGTATTTATCGTCTGTTGTCGAAAAACACGAGATATGAGAATATGATATAATGCACTTAAATCACAGAGTAATATTATTTTACTATACAATGTTATATAAATGAGTATACATAGGATGTCAAGCTAAGTGCTACCATTTTGTAAAGTTGCTTTTACACCATTGTCTTTACTGCGCGTACAAAAACACTCTCACTCACACCATATATTATTATACAGCGCGTGTAGTAATAATAATGATATGCTATATTTGGGGAATACTGCACATGTATACCTATACATTATTTGTCGACATCAGAGCTGCTCTGGCCTGGCCTTCTTTTTGCCCAGGTACCAATTGTCCATTCAATAACTATTCATCTGCACCCTTAATAACAATAATATTCACGACTAAAAACTGTGGTTAAATTACAGGATTACGCTCTAATTCTAGCAATTATCTCATAAAAAAAGCTGACAATGGTTGCTCTTTTTTTGGTGGGGAAGTGATTACTAATCACTTAAAAGCATTATACAGGAAATGGTAAGAGTTAACCATTAATCTTACCATTTCACATCATGTTACATAACAACCTTCATCAATATCATCATTAAGACGAGTAGTATGATAAACATGCTCTATTTTTTACAACAACATGTTGGAAACATTATGATGATACTTTCGAAATCTAAAGTCTAAAAACTTTTAGTAAAAAGTCGTGTGGTCATCATCATCAAAACAATGTAAACAGTTTGTGCTTAATTAAGCAGCCGCATTAATTTACTCAGCTTCGAAACTAATTACTCTTCTAATCAGATAATACCCATTGATCTTCGTAGTTCGTAGCCCGTAGCTAGACAGTTCAGTAATGCAGATGGAGAATTTGTGTAAAATTGGAACACGGAAGTATTTAATACGATCACGACCATGATGACATTTTATTTGTTGAAATTTAAAAAAAACAATATTTTCCTCTCCGAAAGAAAAGGATACATTATGTAATCTATTTTCCCCGCTCATTTTGTGTTGATTGCAATTTTTGGGGTACTTAATCTCAAATCCAAAATATATACCTGTTTCAATTTTCTCCATGATCCCATTTCAAATCATTGTAATTTGCCAAAGATGAGTATATACTTAGTTAATTTGATGTTCAAAAACGTATACAAATATCATCAAAAATTTTCAACAACAACAGGTTAAATACTTTAAATGATAATGATTGAAATTCTCTACTTTGTAATTTTCCCAAAATTGCTACATAGCCATTTACCGCTTTTCTGTATAACAACTTGTAAATTAAGGTCGCAGCAATGTGGGTGTTTTCCATTGCATTTTTGGGAAAAATAAATTTTGTTTTTCGGTATTCTTGTTTTAGTAAACCGACTCTTCTAAACGAGTAGTATATTAAT
>JAITYZ010001097.1:0-15869 GCA_027744595.1 Paronellides praefectus
CGTTTACATAAGCAGTTTGTTTTAAAGTTGAAGAACCAGAGAGCTTCTCTGCTTCAGGCTGAATCATTTTCCTGTCTAGAATTTTGACCGATGCCGATAGTCGAGTCGGTGGTTTTCATAAACATAATTTATGACAAAATAATATACAAATCAAAAAAAATCTTTTGCCTCTGGATTTTCAACAGAAAAAAGTCCAGCAGCTCAGCAAGGTTTCATTCAAAATTTGCTCCCGGACACCACGAAGCACGAAAAAAACTGTACTCTTGTGTAAACTTGAATTATCCAAATTCATGGTGCATCCATCATTTCATTCTGAGGAGTCTCCTCCGGAAACTTTTTTTTTTCACGGTAAACTAACAAAACAGCATTGTAAATAAACCACACTTCCTTTCAAGAAAAAAAGTCTCTAACGCCACATGTTACTTGAAGGAATAATGGAATATGAATGGAAGGGGTAAACATTGCACGTTTGTTGGAAATGCATTTGAAAGTGCATGCATCTACTTCATCATCATCATCATATCACCGCCATGTTTCCAACAGGAAATGCCACTGCTGTCATCAATTGTCTTCCACTTCTGTTCTATGATATCTTTTCTTCCCTCCTCGCATGATCAAGTTGACAATTAAAAATGGGACGACTTTACAAAAATGACATTTTTTGCATGCTTATCAAAGGGTAATATTCATTATGGTAAAAGATTAGATTGCATAATGTATTGTATCTACATACGTAAACCGTAAAATAAAGTATATATATATCTACGTACGTGTACTCGACTAGTGTGTTAATCAGTTTGAGAAATTATTGAAACTGCTCTGATAATTGTATATTTTTTGCCCGAGATGCATCCGGCAAACAGCCACTGTGACAATTATTAACAGACCATTGCGATAATGATGATCCAGCAGGAAGGTTAGGTATATCATCCAGCATTGTTAATTAAAGCAAGAATCTATTTATATCCATAACCATAATACTTGCTCCACTCCGGCTTCAAAACTTTTTATTTTGTTGCTCCCACTTGCATACTTACTCTACTCATTTTCCCGAACAACAAGAACAACATTTTGAAATTTTTATCTCTACTTCTTCTCTTGTTCATCTCCTCTCAATTCTCCTCCATCCTCCACCACCATCACTGCGCTCTGCCACTCTTGTTTAAAAGCTCATCTTGCTCGATTATCTCTTGTACAAGTATACACAGTGCACATCACTATAAGCACACTTCTTTCCTTTTCCACTAAGCAGGCTTTTATCAGTCAACACAACAACAAGTTAAGAGAGAGGTTTTAAATTTTAAAACTTTTAAAATTGTTCCATTTTTGGATCTTCTTTTTTCCTTTCCCCTTCCCGTTAACTTCCCCTTTTAAAATCACGTTTTACGAGCATGATCATATCCTCACTCAAAGTTTTTGTGTTGTTCCAGTGGAGTGTGCCATACAACCACATTCACGAATACATACATTAGCCAAATAAGCTTGTCGTTGTGTGTGCAACAGCCACAGTGGTAGTTAGGTAGTTTTAGTGCAGCAAGTCAACGGTGGTGGTTGTTGTTTCAAAAACTCCGAACCGACTTGACGGTGGTATGTTTGGGAGGGTGGTATTAGTGACGACGCTCATGATGATGATTACGGGACTATGACGGTTTATTATTGCCTCAAGGAGGAACAGTTGAAATATGTATGAAGATATACATTAGTAACAGAGGAGAAAAAAATCCAAGAAAGGAAGTTGAAGAAAAAAAAGGGGTTTATTAATTCTGAAGTGGAGGATGCTATTTTAGTTTGAGAAGAACATGCATAATATATCATTCATAATATATTTTCAAACAAAAAAAATAAACTATGTGGAGGAGAATGAAGATCGGAACAAGATATGACAAAGTTGATGTTGAAGATGATAAGGATGCGCCCTGTAAAATCCGCAGCTGTTCCAGATGGTTCATTTGGACAAGGGCTGAAAAGAGTACACTTATAATTGTCCAAACTACTATATATGTTATGCGGGATCATTCATTACAAGTTCTAATACATTTATAATTCCATTCATTGAAACATTCATTCACCCATTCATTTTAATTATGAAAAAATGCCATGAAGAAATGCATGAGAAATGCATGCGGGTATCGACAGTCGACATATCTATGTGGGATCCCGGTACATAGGTATTCACATATTCATACAGTCTCATCATTTTCATTCGAGACATAGGCAAGAAACAAGTAGACATGTTGTCATTTTTCTTCGTAATTCATAATAAACCAACCTTAGCAGGATTTTAACTTTTAACAATGCAACCCTTTTGTTTATTGGCTTTGACTTTCAGTTTTTCAAGTGGCTCGTAGATAGGTGGGTAGGGATTACTTTTCTTCAGAATAGAAGAGAGATCAATGATCTCCCTCTGCTGCTGAATATATCTCGTCTGGGAGGGTATATAGATTACTGTTCCGGAAAACATTTACTCTTCCTTTTTTGAAAAACAACTACAACTGTTGCTCTGCGCTGCAACCCTGATCCATAATATCCCTAGAAAAGGCTTAACTGTTTCCCGGTTCGGTTCGGTTGCATTTTTCTCTGCATCATTATTATTATTATTACTTTTGCTTTTTTGAAAATGTCTCTTCTACTTTTTTTCTCGTGAAAATAATGACGATGACACATTCCTTTTAAGCTAGACACAAACAGACCAAGTGTCTTGATTTTTATTATTATCTTTTTGGTCTGCTCTGCTCATCCCCCTCTCAAAAAAAGTCATTCCACGGAAGTGAAAAGAAATCCTCTAGACCAAGTGTCGCGTGAACGTTATGTTATGTTATTATTATTATCTTTGTTCTTGTTCTAAGTATAGCACAACTTCTCTGAATACCTATTTACCTATGTGAATAGTAGACAAGGTGGTGGGGACGATTTTTCTCGTTCATAAGAAGAAAAAAAGGAGAAATGTTTGTAAGAAAATACAGAATATCTCTTTCATTTTCAAAACTCATCAATACGTGCACGCATGGTGGTGGGTTCACTTTTTGAAAGCATATCATTCATATAACATCATCTGCCCTTTTTCATTGACCCTTTGAGACATATGGTGAAGGTATGTGTTTTTGTTTGTGTGTGGGGAAGGAGGGTGTGGTGGTGGTAGTGCTATATGCCATGCATGATGCATAATGGAACGATTTACATGAGCTCATGAAATGCTCCAAGGAAAATATCTGCTTCTTGTATTGCTTTTTATTATTTATGCACCACATGCATGAGTGCCAAAGAAATGTGCCGTGGATAAAAGTTTTGGTATTATTAAGCGACAATAATAACTATTGTTTGTTGGGAACTTTCTAGATATTTAATAGATTTGGAAAGTCTTCATCTCCTAAAATGCGTAATACGAGAAAAATTCAGCAAATGTCAAGTTTTGTACTGAGAGAATTCTTTTAATGTGCACAATTTTCCGCAAATTACTGCTGATTGTGGAGCAATGTGTGAATTGGGTTGAAATCTGCAAATAATGCGGATATTATATGCAGTCATGCAATGTGTCAGTATTTTATTCGCAATCAAAAATGCAAGGTCTCCTCTTATCATCGCCACATCACCACCACACACGGAAAAGATTGAGACATGATGATGAGCAACAGCAAAAAAAGCAATGAACTATTTCAAGGCTATCGTCATTCTACAATAATAATAATCGTAAATATTCCTTGTAAACTGTGCAACAACCTTAAAAATATTCGGAGCGGATGAAATAAACCACCCACGCATATATAATAAAACTGTAAAATAACCTGCATAAACATTCAATAGAAAAAAGAAACTGGATTCAACTTGAAATTCAGTTCATTTTGGTGTTTTATATGTGTATTTTTATATAATCGCTTGTGCCATGCGAATTCATTTACCTACGCATTTTTAATTTTTCTTTTCACCATTTGGGTAAATATTTTTAACCTGCTGTGGTGGAACTTTAAGTTTATTTTGTAGCTTTCAACTATCTATTTAACCATTATTTTTTTTTTTTTGAAATAAATGGATTTATAGAATTAAACACTAAAACGTAGTGTAATCTGCCATTAATTTTATCATCCATTTCATTTGAAGTAGGCAACTTCCGGTTTCATTTTGACCCACCATTTTATATAAGATTTACTCTCTTACTTGAATAGAACAGAGTTAGAGAGTGAGAAAGAGATAGATAACGCTTCCTTTCAATCAGTACGTCGTTTGTCTCCCACTTTTACAGTTCACCATCATGTCTTCATTTGTATAATTCACTGTGTAGCACACGTTCGTTCCCTTACACAATATCAATCAGCACAACCTTTTCTTCTTCTTTTTACGTTTATATTTTTTTCTTCTTGAATGGGCTGAGCATCAATTCATTCTATCGTGCAAACACAACACACACTCGTACAAAAAATCAAGTCTTTATGTTTACCCGTTCGCCTGTGATTCATCCTTTTCATCTGCACCAGAATATATCCAGAGAGAATGATGTATGTATATATCTTATATCTGTCAGTACATCAGGACATTTGGACGATTTGGGTGAATAAGGTACAAAAATCGTGAGTGCATGAATGCTCATTATAGGAAAAGAGACAGATGCAATAGAATATGGGTATTTGGACACGGCCGAGCGGACGGGGGAAAAGCTCATCATATCGTCCTCCCTCACAAAAAATCCTTTTCCTTTTGAGTCATATTCAGCATCATCATCGTCATCACAAATACAAGTGTGTTTAAAGATTTTTTGTCCCCTTGTTTAAGTTTTTCTTGAAGAAAATTTTGTTCTGCTGCTGGGGAGAAAAAAACTGAAAGAATAGCACTCACGGCGACTCACTACCACTGTAGCTTGTAGAAAAAGTGGAAGTATAGTAGAAGCTCTCTCACACAAGAAATTATTCAGATGATGAGAGACCACATGTATTTAATTTACTTTTATTTTCACATTTCACATCTTTTCCCGGAGGGTTATGGTATGGATGAATAGACATTATATCATATCGGATGTGTGCACGCATACCTACATACATTCATTCCAGGTTTTATGATGCCATGGGAAGTACTTACTTAGTGCTGTTGGCATGAAAGGGACATCAGCACAGGATACTCTTTCGGAACTACTGACTCCACGCAAGATACAATGTAATAATGTAGTTGGATTGTGGATGCGCACATGTGTGTCATTTTACAAACGACTTTAAAAGCAACTGGTGATAGATAACTTGAGAGAGAGAGAGGAAAGAAGAAATGTATGCTTTGGATTTTTTCCCGTTGTGGTGGTGTGTGTTCGAGAATACGATATAAAATATACACAATAATACTATATGCATTTTCGATATATATTACCGATGTAATCTGTATATACTACTCTTGTTCGTTTCCTTTAAACATATTATTTGAAATATTTATAGATAGCATAAGTATTATTAGACGTGCATGTAGGTATGAATATTATTACGTCTTTGATTTTATAAACAGTTAACAAGTTGGTTTCGTAGTCAGAATATTTTACGTTTCTTACAGATATTTCTCGGATCTATTAACCACATTATGCAAAAAGAAATACTTCATTTCTATTACAGACAAGTTTACCTGTATTTCTGTTACGTTCTTTCCTGAATTTCATATTTTTATACCCTTTTCCTACACTTTATATTATGCCTACATCAACTTGAGATAGACGGGAAGCGAACCCTTCTGTATTACTTGGGATAAAAATGTGACACGTTACCAAATAAGTTTAGGCATGTCAGTATTTTGGCTGAATAGAGATACCTTGAGATTAAATTAATGCATGTCCAGTTTAATAGAAACACCTTAATTTCTTGATTTGTATAATATCTGCTAATAAACATTCCCATCATCGAGTTCTTTAGAAGTTTCCAATCGCAAATTGGTTCGATTCATTCATCGTTTTATGTACACATAGGCATTATACCTACATATTTTCTATGCTCTGTAAACATTTATGTTTTTTAAAAATATGTCCCATCATACTCATCATCATGAACAAATCATAGCAGCCAACGTGTACAGCGCTTTGCTTCCCGAAATCCCGAACCCTTTTCAAATGAGCATAGCAGCACACTCACTTAATAGTCCACAATGGTCCACATGGGCATGGGCACTTTGTTATACCTACTACCCTCATGCCTCAGATGGGGGAAGTAAACGTGAACATGTTTGCCATTGCAAGCAAGCATAATATTATAAATATATATATACATATATGTATATATATTGTTTTCTCGGATGGTAATTATAATATGTAAATGGTGTGCACTTATTCACTACGTCTTATGATTTCTCTCTCCTCTTGTGTTTCTTCTTCAAAAATTACCTCTCCTCTTGCGTCTTAAATTGTATCTGCTTCTCGAACCCACTCGGTAGTCGGTTATTGACGACGAGCCAGGGATGAGCATCTCAGCTCAGAACTCCTGCTGAATCCTAAAAAGCTTTAAAACCCACCGTGAGTTTAACTCTTTCCTCCTATCATTATCCTTTTCTCGGTGCCATTTGGCTTGGTACAAACTACACAAAACTAGTCAGTTTCTTCAAAACAGCAGCACAAAGCGTCAGTCACCAGTCACCACCACTGGCTTCTTCTCATTCTCAAAAAAATATAAATTATCCCATAAAATTCAAATCTACTTGTAAAGATTCATAGACATCCAAATGGCAATAAGAGTGGTGGTAGTAGTGGCAATAAGCTCTTCAGATTTCAGAGCAAGAGAATAAATTTAAATTCTTGCCTTGTAAAATAGATCGTAATTAAGGAAAATCGGAAAAATGAAGCTTAGCCAACTATTTAAATGAGTAATTATATTATTCTACACAAATAAATTTAAAAAATAACGGGATAGATGGATAAATACTCCTTCTAATTTATCAATTTACTCATCTGCTTAAAAGAAGGGGCACAGAGAACAACAAAAACAACCACTTTTTTCTTTCAAGAATCTCTTCCAAGAAAATAAGACGCCAACAACGTGACGTTAGTTGACGGCCAAGCCAAACCACTGCTCATATCTGTTCCGCTGGTGCGCATAGAGGTGCTTTAGCGTTTCCCATTTTAAAAGAACGAACGCGAACGGAAGCCAAGAAAAAGTCCACCAACTCAACTAGCAAGAGAGAGACAGCAAGTATCAAGCATGCTTTCTTTTCTCTCCGTAGCTGGTTCACGTTTAACCTTTGAAAAATCGGCGGTGGCACGATTATTATCATCATGCTCGTCATGAAGCACAGGAAGTTCGGGATGTTGGTGATGACGCTGTCGAGACAACAGTTGGCTTTTTGGCGAGCCAACAGCAGTTGCCAGCAGAGTTGGAACAGGAGTATCGTGTCAAGTGGCAGGAGGCAGCAGAAGCAGCAACAGAGATTTGCAAGTCATTTTTATAATAATCATATCGGCCGTAGTAGTTTTTTGTTCCGATAATTTGAGTCAGGCAGGCAGTAGTAGTAGAGTGGTGGAAATATAGGTGTACATATAGTATATCCGGTTGGTTTGACGTACGTTCAGAAGAAAATACGTTCGTGCATCAAAAAAGAACGTTGCCAAAATACTCACTCACAAACATTTATGCAAAAGAAGCGTATGTATTTGTATTATGTTATCAGGTTATCGATGAAGGAGCCAAAAAATAAACTGAAAAAATATAGCTATTTTTTATGCAAATGTAACGTTTTCTCTCTGCGTCTTCTTATAGTGGAGTGAGTGAGTGTCAGTAGAGATAACTCTCAAGTCAGAGAGACCATCTGTAACACTCATGATTACTACCAATGAAAAAGTGAGATGAAGGGGAAGAATTAATGTAGCAAGTGTGTTTTCTTCCAAGAAGGATAAAGGAGAGTCTCCTCTGTTCCGCTTTGTTGCACTACAAAAAAAACTTTTAGTAAACTTTACGTGTATTATCACCTAAGTATTACGTGTGACATTAAGTCACTTGCCAGATATTTTTTTTCTTCTTCAAAATCATCCGATATCCAATTCACAAGGAGAGATAAAGAACACAAGTCATAATATATAGTCATTCAACAAGTTTTGAAGTGAATAAGTCATGTGAAAGGCGGGCAGCAGCAGGCGACGTATGTATAACGACAAGATTTTACGGCGCAACCTTTTTGCCGAGTTTATTGGGAACGTTTCATAAAAAATAATAATAATAATCGATTTGGGATTTTAGTAGTAAAACTTGAACAACGAGCAAGCTAATTTGAAAGAGGTTTCAGTGACAATTTTTTGATGTAACAGGTTGTTGCAAACAGTGCATTTTGAGCAACAGTACTTTTTTTTAAAAGTTTAAGTTAATTTACTACGGTGAAAGTTCAACTTGCAAAATTGTGTAACCCTTTCGGTTTAACCCGATCATGCCCAAGTCATTCCTGTTCACACACAAACGGTACGACTACGATGAAGTCGCTGCCACCCAAGTCAAGTTGGAGGTGGTTGAGGATGACATTGAAGTGGAGGAGGAAGATACAAACGTACTGCAAGATCTTAGCAGTAGACGACCCAGACTGAATGAGAATGAGTGCAGCGGAAACAATAGCCTTGTCAGTGATCACAGCAGAAGCAGCGCAAGTGCGTCATCGTCGTCTTCAGCAGGTGGGTATTCTGAGGATGAGTCCTTTTCCCCGTTGCCTGCCGCCGTGGTGGACCACCGACACAACGCAAGAAAACATTGTTTGTCTGCACAACAGCAGCCAAGGGTACTCATGGGAAAGCTGAACAATGGATATCTACATCATCCAGTGGCACCGAAAAAGAGACGATTCCTTAACAATTCAACGTCGCCCTTTCAGCTGCCCATGTTATCTTCCTCAACGACTATCACTGCAGTTCCCTGGAAAGAGGTGAATAATAATAATAACAGTGAAATTAATGGTACTACATTGTCCCCTCCACAAATTCATATTAAGGAAGAGGAGGAGCCCGAAGTCACAGTTAGCTCAACTTCTTTAAACTCCAGTTTCAAAAGTCTGATTGTATCCTCCTCTTCCTCATTATCATCACCGCAAGGTGGTGGTGGAGGTAATCCCAGCATTACCATTGAAAAAAGGTCTCCCACAGCCACAAAACATTTCAAGATCAGACATGATGATGATGGTGATGATGATGATAACGATGATAGCTTTCCTCATCGTCATCTTCACCACCGGGGCAATGTAATACAGTACTTTCGTAATCAATCTCAGCACCAGTTCCACAACAACAACAACAGCCACTCTCACCATCAGTCTTCATTACCCCCACCCATCCGCCATTTGTCATCCCCTTCTTCCTATCAAATTAAGCTAATCAGCCCACCTCCAGACCCACCTCCAGGTGGAACCCTGAACCACCATCATATGAAAATAGAAACCACTGTGACACCATCCCCATCTCCCCTCCAATTTATCATTGCTGCTGCAGAACAACAGCAAGCAGAAGAGGAACGGATGTTCATTGAAGGTAGCCGAAGTGAAGAAAGCCAACGTCATACCTACCCAAATCCTCATCACCACCACCACCACCAGCAACAGCAGCAGCAATATCGCCAACAACTTCTTCTAGAGCCAACTAATCACCTTATTCATTCTCCACCATCACCTCAACAAGAACAACCAGTGAATCTGTCCGTCAAAAAGGTTGACCTTTTCAATCTGACACAGTTGGCTGAGGTAAGAAAAAAAATACCCCATTAAAAAAATATAAAAATATTTAAATTTAAAATATCTCATTTAACATGTACAACATGCATTTGCCTTCACGCTTTTTAACTTTCTCGATTTATTTGCTTGCACCACTGCACTACCTCGTCAACTGACAATAAAAGACATGTCTCATTGTCTGATCTCTGCTTGCTCCGAATTTTTTTTTCTCTTTACGTCTCATCATCATCAACTTTACTACCGACATCATCTTCATCTCAAAAAAAATCTCTTGACTGCGTGACAAAATGACAAGTGGTAGATGACGATGATGATAATGATGACGATGATACATAATTTCTGAAATATTGCCAATTTAATAAGCACAAATATACAGGAATTGCATATGTACACATATATATGCACACGCACAAAGCAAAGAAACATTTGTATAAAAACAAGTGCGCATAAAAAATTGGAAACAAAATAATAATAAAAAATATATGAAATGGCTCTTTCCACTTTGTCGGCCTTCTCCTTTCTTTCATCTCCCAATAATTTGAGTATTGTTGAAAGAGTGTTGAATTTTGGGTTACTCAATGTGGAGAAATTCTAGGAAAATTTGTGACGAGATAAATAGGCAAACGTTGACAATTAACCATAAACCTTTGGGGAGCCATTCATAAAGCTGAAAATATGAAATGCACAAGGCGAGTATAGTATAATACTATTTTTATGAATGGCCCCATCTTTCTTCGACGCTGCGCTTCTAGGAATGCATTAATGCAATGTTTGACAGCTTAATGTTATGTGCTCTTCTTTCTTGTCCTGTTTTTTGATAAATATAAATATGCAATATGCACCAATTTCTATCAATTTATCAGTAATTTTATTTCCCAATTGAATTGTATAAAAATAAAATATTTCTGTTTTTTTCTCGGGAAAAACTGCTTTTAAATACATGCATTCTATCTCTTTAAATGCCCGTCCTTCATTCTTCATTTTTTCTGTCGTGAAATAGGCAGTTGTGTGTGGTTGGTGATGAAAAGTTGAATTTTATTTTTTTATCTGTCTGATTTTTTTTTCATTAGAGAAAAAATATCTGTTCCAATCTCGCCTCGTTTTTATTTGAATGGAGCCACATGTTTGTATGAAAATTCATAAAGATATACATTTTCTCGGTATTCTCATATTTTTCTCTTCATCTTATTTTCCCTTGTAATTGAATCTGAGTGTGTGTAAATCTTTCATAAGATCGTTAATAAGCATGATGAAAATAAAAAAAGTTTTAAATCTTGTCTTGAATATCACGAATTCATGATGACGACAAGGAAAGATATCAGCAAGCAAAGCATTTAAAGTAAAAGTGTGTGTGTGTATATTTTTTTTCTCGTGTTTTCCTCATCTAGTTTTTTCATGTCCCATCTCTCTCTCTCTCTCTCTCTCTCTCTCTCTGTTGTGTTCTATAACGTGCAATATTTTTTTGGCAGTTTGTCATCTATCTTTCATCATGGCATAATATTATGTAACATTTTTAAATTTTAATATTTTCTTTATCTTTTTGTTTCGTTTGCTCATACAAAGACCCTATTTTCTTCTTATTTTTTTAATAGGTTAGCATCGCAGCTGCAAAAAGAGAAATGATGAGTCTTCGTTCAAGCAACGTCAGCAATACACAAGAAAAGATATCAGCAAGCAAAGCATTTAAAGGAAAAGTGTGTGTGTGTATATTTTTTTCTCGTGTTTTCCTCATCTAGTTTTTCTCATGTCCCACCTCTCTCTCTCTCTCTCTCTCTCTGTTGTGTTCTATAGCGTGCAATATTTTTTTGGCAGTTTGTCATCTATCTTTCATCATGGCATAATATTATGTAACATTTTTAAAATTTAATATTTTCTTTATCTTTTTGTTTCGTTTGTTCATACAAAGACCCTATTTTCTTCTTATTTTTTTAATAGGTTAGCATCGCAGCTGCAAAAAGAGAAATGATGAGTCTTCGTTCAAGCAACGTCAGCAATACAACAACAGGCAGTCCATCAACATCAGTACCGACACCGAGACGGGGGGAGAATCCGGGTACGATGGCTAATATTTCTATTTCTTCTTCTTCCTCCACCACCACCACCACCAAACCAATTCCAAATCATCAAAATCATGGCAGCAATCAGCATTCTGTTGCTTCTGCGTTGTTGCCGACAAATAATAGCATCATAACGCCAACTTCTTCCACAGCCATCAAAAATCCGTCCAATAATAATAACGTCAATAATAATAGGAATAACAACAACGAAAATGTGATGGTAGCTTTGTCGGCGGTGGTGAAAGCCAAAAATATCAACAACATCAAAAACAAGATGAAGAGCAGAAGTGGTGGTGGCAGTAGCAGTGGCAGTAGTGCCAGGGAATGTGGGGGGATTTCCAATGGCAAAGCAGCTATTATTACTGGGACGGCTGTCGGTGGTGGTGGTGCCGAGCCTAATAAAACGACGACAAATTGTAATTTCATTAAAAACAAGAAGACTGACATTACCAATAATAAAAGCCAACAACAAAGTAGTAAAGATGAGTTGGAAAAAATGATAATAACGAAAAAGGGAGTCGAGAAAGAGATGAGGAATGGGAAAAATTCTGTAACAATTCAGCCATCCACTTCCGCCTCCTCCCCTTCAACGTCGTCCTCATCATCAGTATGCGCATCGCAGAGGCATAGATGCGTGGAATGTGGAAAAGGATTCTCAACGTTGAGTAATCTCGCCCGTCATCGCCAAACGCACAGATCTCTATCAGATGCCTCTGCTGTCAAGAAGTGTCCACATTGTGACAAAGTCTATGTGTCAATGCCTGCCTTTTCAATGCACCTCAGAACTCACAACCAGGTATGTATATACTCTCAACCAGTTTTGATTATCCCAACATATTTTTTATTTTTTAAGAAAAAAAAATCAATCAAAATTTTAAAAAAATATTATGTTTTCATAAATTACACAGGGTTGTAAATGTCCGTACTGTGGGAAAGGATTTTCACGCCCTTGGCTTTTACAAGGTCACATCCGAACTCACACAGGTAAGTATTTAAAGCAATAAATAATGTCATACGTACGTAGTTTATAACTAACCTTGCGTGGTGGTAAGGTAAAAATGTGTATTAATAATATGAACTATGTGTACCTAATGTACCTATAGAATGTTTTTTTCTTACGATTTATCTTTTTCTTTTTTTGATGAGCATAAAAATATGCTCATTTGCACCTTCCCCAATTTATTTTTATTTCATTACCCCAATTTATAAAAGCAACAGGCCATCTGGTCCCTCCTTAACCAACAGTGGAAGTAGCGTGGCAGTCGTCACGAAAAAGCATCATCAACATCACCGCGGGGCTATAAATAACTCATCATCATCCGAACCATCTCCCGTTTCTACTTCAACAGGAGGCACGTCCCCCATGTATACCTCTTGTTCATCTTCTCCGACAAATCGTGACATTCGTTGTGCCGCGACAACTGTCACAGCTTCCTCCACCACCACCACCGCTTCCCCTTCTACATCCCCTTCTTCAAGTAGTAAGAACGTCATAATAGCTGCAGCAGCACTTTCAAAAACAACAAATGTTTCTTTTTCCACGGGATTTTCCAGCCATAATAATAATAATAACGAAATTAATAGACCGTTTCTAAAAGCCAATAAAAACAATGAGCGTTCCAGTAGTAGTAGTAGCCAAAATNAATAAAAGCAACAACAACGGCAATAATGACAGAAGGGAACTGATCATGTCTACTGCTTCTATGTCTCCTCCGCCCCCTTTTTCTTCCGCTTGCATTTAAACAGACCGTCTGACGAATTTCTGGTCAGAAATGCATAGATGATAATGCTTATAGTCGCAGGGGAAGGAATGCTATCACCATTCATTCATGCAATAATTTTATGTATTATACTTATCCAAAACTATATATTGAGACTGGTACAGTTATAAACTTTTAAATGAGACAAGGGAATTTTAAAGGTAATAATAATAATACCAACAAAACCGGTGCTTTCTGTTCACAAATGATTCAACTTATTTAATATAAATGTATACTACTCACAGTACTCATTGACTTAATGTCTATTATTGTCTGTCATTTCTGTGTTGACGCCAGAAATATTGAACGACTATTTTATTATCGTTTTTAGTAGCCTTTTAGCTTATTTTAGTGGATTTCTCTCTCGGAATATTGAGTGCCTATATTCATTCAAACAGCAATACACCAATAATAATTATACCAAAAAAATTGCAATGCCAAATGACTGTAGCAACTTGTTCCATGTAAAAATAATGTGTAGTATTCGTATAGTCTGATTAGTTAGTAATAGGCTTAGTAAGCTTAGTAAATGATGCGAATTATTTAGATTTGATTTGGAATTCAAAACTACATTTGCATATGGATGAAGAGTGCTTTTTTGTATAGGTCATAGACATGTTATATATATATTCTTATGGAATTTTTACTCTCTTTAAGTTTACCATATTATTCCTCTTTGTAATGGTCACAGCACACATGCAGGATGCACACAGGGTAGAAAAAAAACCATAAGCCAAAAAAACACATAGTTAAATATTATGTAGAAAGGGTAGAGAGTTAACTTGACTTATGCTTTCTTTGCTATAAATATTTATTATACTACTTAATTGTAAAAATTAGCTTGCGTTGTATACAAAGAATACTTTGTGGAGTAGGGTAAATTTTTTGAGGGTTGAGTAGCGAGTGTTTTCATAGTCAATTATTATTACTACTACACACAGAAAATTTGTGCCAAATGTTATCTTACCAAAGTTTTTTTTGTTTGTATAAAAAACGTCAACTTTTACCTGCATAGTCATTATTACAAGTAGAGTCAAGGAGGTAAAATAATCGCAAAAAAATGTATTTGTATTTTCATGAATTTTTTTTTGCAAAAGAAAAATTCATGAAAAACAATCCATTTTTTTTATAAAAAAAAGGTTTACTTCTTGTCAAAATAGTAGTAGAATTTTAGATTTTGTGTAAAAAAATATATTATTTAGTTATCATTTAGATGACTTAGAAAATCATTTCTAGATGCCGCGTTATTGTATGATAATTTATTTATTTTAAAAATTGAAAATATTTTGTTTACTTGTCGTCAATTTATGGTGTTGTATTTGTAAAAAAATTAGTCAGTTAATTATGTGTATTTAATTTTAAAGTTATAATGCTAAAATGAAATAAATGCTTAAGGTTCTGAATTAAGTCCCATTTATTTGGCTTGATTTCGCGGAGGTGCAATCTAATATGTACATTATTTGTTACAAAATCACTTAATACAAAGATAATAAGATTTTATTATTGTTATATAGTATAATTATGGTATATATATATTTACCTATAATCTTACCAGTTTATTTTACTACAGTTAAGCAGCAGTGCAGTATAATTAACAGTACGGTTTTACATACAATATATTATAATATATTAGGTATGTATTTTATTTTATAACTGGTTTTTTTTCTTCTCTGTTTCTCAGTGAGTGACTCTTGTATGTACACAACTTTTAGTTAACAGTATAGAATAATAATCATAATAATAATTAAAGTTATTATAAACCTCTTTCATTTATTATTATCATGACATGAATAAAATTAATAAATGCATGCCTCTGTATCAATTAATTGTAATAATATAATTATATACATAATATTCAGAATTTATAACAATTGATAAAGAGCGAGTAAGTTGTTAAATTTGTTAATTGTTGAATTCGGAAAATAATTTGTAATAAAAAATCTTTAAATATATGTAATTGTTGATTATTTATTTATTATTACAAATATTGTAAGTTGGTTGTTTTTTTTGTTCACGATCATATCATGTTGATCCTTTTTTTATTGTTAAACTAATTGTAATTTTAAAGGATCGATGATGTTTTTAATTTAATGTTAACTGCTACTGGTCTAGAGAGAGGATTTTACAGAAGATTTAAGATGTTATAATTATGGAAGGGTGGCGTCGTGTTTTCGTAGTTTTTTTTAGGTAAGTTAAATTGAAATTCCAGTAGATAACAACAAACAGACAAATTAAATTACCAGTTAGTTGTGTTTTCAATTATATGATAATTTTAAAAACGTTTTTTTTGTAAAGATTGTAACAATGTGTGTAAGTAATATTAAACTTATTTTCATCACCAATAAAAAATACAACATATTCAATATAGCGGAAGTTTGTTAATTTTGTTAACATAACAGCA
>JAITYZ010001098.1:0-16265 GCA_027744595.1 Paronellides praefectus
AAGTCTCCCATTTTATTTCATTTCCTTCTACATGCAGTAAACATAAGGTATAAAAAACTTTTTTTTCCTTCTATTTTTTTCTCTCTTTTTTTCTATCTAGGCATTTATCCATCCGCATAAATAAAGCTATTTTCTATGCTATAAATGAAGTGGAATTAAAAGTGAAGAAGAGAGAGAGAGAGAAAAAAAAGAAAAAAAACTTTTTCCTCTTGGATAATTTTACGAATCTTCTTCTGATCGAGAATTTTTTTTATTGTTGTGTATACAACTTAGTTTCTCTTGTGTGTTTTGAGTAGAAAAATATACAGGGAATGTACCGCTTGAAATGATATCAACATTTTTCTGAGATTTTTTTTTGTTAAATAGGTATGTCACCACCAAAAGGTACACGTACAAAATTCAAGCCCGCCACCACCACCACCGCGTCATATTAGCAAGTTGTCGTGACTTTGAGAAAAAGCTTATTTGCAAGATGACATGAAAATTTGGTTTGAATGGAACTGCGCGTTTTACTTGATGCTGCTGCTGTTATACAAACGCATCATATGTATATTTATATTATTATCTTTACTGAATAATAATATGCGAAATATATAATTCAATATTGTGCTGCTGCTGCTGTTACTGCTACACTGCTTCTCTACTTATTTTGGTGGTAAAAAACATATGAAAGAAGAAATTGGAAAATTCGTGGTTTGAGTGTATATAGTTTTGTGCTTTCTCTGTCAACACGCTGGTGTCACAATTCGATAGCTAGACGTTTTGACATTACCTTGTTCCTTTCCCTACGCCCTTTTATACAACAAAAACTATAACAAGGGGGAACTCCTCTTCTTCTTTACATTCCCATCGTCCCACCACCACCGCACAGCCCCGCAATGTCATCATTCTTTGTTTGCTCCCGTTGTTGTACTCTATCCAGTCTTACAGCTTATAACTACAATATATAGCTTGTACACTAATCACTATTTTCGACTATCTGCTAAAGAAACATAATACTTTAGACATAATTCCTTTTTCCTTACAGGTTTTCTATAATATTAAGCTTCTTTCATGGGAACACAGAGAGAGGGAGAGAGAGAGCATCATAATACAGCTTCTTTTCATCATGTTCCCGTTTGCATTCATAAATTATGCATGAAATACGCAATGAACATTTCCCTTTTCCAGTAAAACCCATGTTCCGCTGTCGCGCCCTCTCTCTCCTTTTAGTACTTATGCTTTTGCTTGTAAGCAGATAACATATTAGGCGTGCATGTGTGTATATTCTGCTGCGTATGTATATATTTATTAATGGGAGAGATCCTTTAGTTTAGTCAAGAGTGAAAATGCTGCTGAATAATCTTGTTCTTTTTATATGACCACGAACATGGTGAATGTTAAAGTGCCAAGAGGAGGAAGAAGATCAACTTAATTTTCCTTTTTTTGTCTTCTTCTCTTCTTCCTTTCTATTGTACAAGCCATGTAGGTATAATAATATTGTATGTGTTTATAAAAGAAAGACGTGCATAAAAAGAGGTACAAGACAATCCTGTTAAAACGACGATGCTTTTCTTTCTTTTAAACGCAAATTTTCTTGAGAGAAAATGAGAAAAAAAAATCAAATCCCTAAGCACGTTTGCTTGTTCATTTCCAGAGCTGCCAACACCAAAAGTGTTCTCAATACAATTTTTCTGATCCTTCTTCTTCCTATTATTCTACTAATGTTAGTATCACAAACAGACTTTTGTGTGTGTTCTTGTATTAACATTACATATACAAGACAAGTTGACAATCTTGAACATTTTTTTCTTTCATAATTGCCTAATTGAGTATATAATCTTTGCTTGTCATTTTTTTTGTGCTAGGCTATTATTCAGATAAAAATGTATTTTGGCAATGTAAATTACGAAGGCTCAACACGACCATCGATTTGGAACAACTTGAAAAATAATTAGATTATCAAAAGCAGATGACTTCATACTCGGAATTTCAAGTAGGATTGGAAACTCATGTCATACAAAAAAATCATAAAGATTTTAATGTAAACCTAAAATACAATTGCCTATTATTTTTTATTGAATAAGTTTTAATTTTTGATTGGTAGTGGTAATTCAAATTGAACAAATCTGTCCGTATACGCATACCTCTCGAGTATAAGTCAATATGATGGACAACCCAACAATGTGGAAACACATAAAATCTGATGGCGTAAATCTATCTAGAATCATTTTTTTAGATGTAAGGTACATAACTACTTTAGTAAATGTTCTGGGTTTGCCACTCGTAAATGAAAATAGGCTCATCTTCGTCACATCACATCATCCAAAAGTCCTTTCGAGAGCTATATGCATGCTCATATTATATGATACTACCCAAGCTAGCCACCACACCGCTTGAAAACTACATATATATCAACCATATCAAATGAGACGATCACAGTTTCTTACCCTATTTCCCTTCTTTTTTTTCTAGCCAACAACGTCGTCGTATATTTCGTCGGTAATCATTGCAGGTCATAAAACATTTAGTAGAGCCTTTCCCCTCATAAAGATTCACTTTGATGACTGCTCCTGTCGCTTCTATCTTTTCACTCGACTGCTCGCATTGCTTGGACTATTTCATATCTTACTTTACGTCTCCCAAACTCAGTTCGACGTGTGGCGATGATGTGATGCTCTGCCAGTATTTCTGGGCGTACTGCTTCCTATTGCTACCGACTATACGAATTATAAGTACATGAGTACATGTAAGTTTCTATATAGCTCACCATTTAATTCTACGGCAGAAAACCCTGCAATTCACACAGCTCATGGTGATATGAGTAGACATGCATGGTGGTGGTGATGATGTTTACCTTTAGTTTTAACGAAGAAGCTACAACAAGACGCTTAAAGCCAATTTTATTCTTGTTGCAATAATATATCATATGCTACATGGGGAAAATGTCAAACTTTATATGTTTATCATGCAAAGCAAACTGTTTATGTACCTGTCTTTATTTCCTATTCAAAAATTAACGTCGCATATTTGTAATCAATAACTACTAACTACCAAACAACCTTAATTATCCTCCATCAATTACTTGCGTACCGACTTATTTTCTGCTGTAATGTGAAATGTGGTACTACGATGGATAGATGCAAGCAGAGTTGAGCATAAATTTCTAAATAACATCACGCTTGCCTTATTTTCTTACTATTTCTCTGATTGGATTCGATGATGATGACTACTAGTCTTGTTTGGGGGCAGTCTATTATCAGATCGTCACCACTCTGCTAAATGGCCATCTCAAAATTGCCATTTTGAAACGCGTCACGTATAGCGTTTGCTAGTATGGGTCGTGGCAATATTGAATAATTAAAGCCTCTGTGGGAAATGCATAGTAATGTATGTCTTAAATATGTGTAATATATACTTACATGCATAATTTTATGAAGTAGCCAACTTAATTGCCAGTGTAATTGGTACATTCAAATATAGGTATATTGATGTTAGCATATCACACAATGACATATAATTGCTTTACTCTTCACCTCACTTTGCTCGCGTATCGCAGGAGGGCCGTTTCTCAAAAGCGGAACGTAAGTTTAATTGTAAAAACGACTATTAAATCATTTGTGCATATTTCATGAAATGTTATACCACTAGTTTCCCTTAAATGTTTCATCATCATCATAAATTTTAGTTTCAAATACACAGAATTTTTCTTACAATAGCGAGAAATTTTTCAAGATTGTTATTTGTAATTACACACGTTTAATAACAACATATATCCTAGCAGCCCAAAACAGATAGCATTTACACAAGTTTGCATCTATAAATAAACCAGAAAAACTGGAGAGAGAGAGAAAAAAAAATACTGGCATGATATTCATTGTTAATTTAATACGAAAGGTATAGGATCCTCCCTTGTATAAGTTAATATAAGAACGTAAACTGCTTTCTTTGTTCTATGTACATACATATATATAGCTTAGGGAAAAGCTAAAAGCTCAGTAGTGAGAGAGAGAACAGAATAATATCTGATTTACACGACGAGGACGAACAGCAAATATTAACTGCTTACTTTTATAGTAGTATAATGCCATTGTCGTTATATTTTGTAGTGGTAACAAGTAGCACATTTTGTTATCCAGCAGCAGCACAAAGAAAACCTATACGCATAACATTTAGGTATACTGCACCGGCAATATTAACACAAGTGAGAGAGAGGGAGAAAAGAGAAGAGAAAACCTTACAAAAGTTTGAGTGAAATTCCAAAACCCATGAAGTATTATTGCCCAAATTCAGTCGAGCTGAAAATAAACCAACAAAATAAAGGATATACGTATCTATCACGCCATAATGTACCAAAGTGTACGGTGCCTTTGCTTTGCCAGGATTTTCGTAACACACCATCGCATATCGCACTCCTTCGACTACATCGCCAAACTGGTAGAGAGTTAATAAGTAAAACCCGGAAAACCCTTCATTTATTTTCATTCTCGCATTTCCCTTTTTGTGCGGTGAATGGGACTACCACCATCAAATCGACTTGCACATTTACCGTGGATATCATACATATAGTCGCGCACACGCTTATAAATACCTATTTCACTTTTGCAGAGGATGAGGAGGTAGCAAAAGTAAGTATTATAGATAAACAAAATCTCTCGCATTATACCCAAATTATAACTACATACATAATATACACAAACACATATAAATAATATTATATCCAGGTTGAATGCGGACATATATATGAACGGTAGAATAATATAAGGTAAAAAAAAGAAGCATTCTACATCACATCCCCTTTTCCTCTTTTATCTGATATATTCGCTTGAGTACTCCCTTGCTGTTTTGTTCGACAAGGGATCTGTTACAATATATATATTTATTTTGGGAGTTTATACTTTTTGGACACTTCACAAATTTCTGATTCAGACTATGGCCACGCAAAATTCCATCTCCTCCCCAGCGACAATTTCCCTTCAGAGTATATAGTCCTTGATGTCATGCATGCCACCTTATTCCAGTCTCGGGTTTTACCACCGTCCATCCATCCGTCCATCCGTGTATGCTCATATTATTTACTATTTCAGATTTGTTGAACGTAGGTAGATCCTGAGAGGGTACAAATACCAAGGTTTACGGGGTATTATATAACATATCACTAGTATTACCGCTACCGTCGTCTTATTTTTTTTTAACTTCTCTTCTACTCTCCAGAGAAATAATATCACTTATTCACTCTTCCTCTCTCTCTCTCTCTCACACACACACAACTTCACTCACTCAGAAATAGAAAATAAGAAAGAGAGAGAGAGAGAGCGAGAGTTATAGAAATAAATGGCAATCGTTCCACTGAACAAGATCTTCTCCTCAATGGGTAATTTCACAGTAATGGAATACAGCGGGGATTGAATTTTCTACTCTAATTGGCTCTGTCAGTCAAACAAATCGCTTTGTGCTGTGTACAACAACTTATACTACAACTACTCCCTTTATTATTACCATCACATACATGCATACATAGTTACATCTACACCACTGCTATTGCTACTGCCACTGCAATGTGCAGCATAAAAGATAGTTTTTGTAGTTGAAGCGCAGTTTTCCCCGTTTAACTTTAACAATCCATCCAATCCTTTTTTCTTTCACTCTGGCGGTAGTACATCTCATAAGAATGCCGATTAAAAGGCTGAATAAGAATATACATAAAACATACCAAAATGCCTATATTTATATGCTATCAACGTAATAGCGTTCTTTTCTTCTGTGTTGCCATTTCCCGTGTAGCAAAATTACACTATCAACTATATATACTCGCTTACATTTTCTCCTGCGGAAATAAGGTACAAGAAGTAAAGTTAACACAAAAGCCTTTGATGATGAACCAGAAGAAAACCCGAGTGTGTGTATGTGTCTTGAAGAAGAAAGTAACTGAAAAATTCATATAAAAAAGGTAAAAGTCTCTTTTTATACCAATACTTAGCCAGAGTGATGTAGGTAGGTCGTATAATCATGTATATATATAGTCTATTAAACGTTAAATACACTTTTCCCTTTCATTCGTCCACCAGGTCTTCACTCTTTACATTTTCCCTTCTTTCTTTCCATCATTCTTGCACTCACGACCGACACGTAACATGACACAAGTTTAAGACCCGAACGTAGATGAGTGTGAAAAACACAAGAGAGGCCATCTTCAACTCAATCCTTTATTGTCTGTTTAACTAAGCTCCTAAAACCTTAAATCTATTCAATAGCGTCAGCTAAGACGGTATAATTGTAAGATTTCTCTCTTGACTTCTTCCTTTGCCCTTCTGCTTTATATATAATGTAGCTATATAGAGCGGATATTATAAGATATTTTCCCCTAAACTACTACCATTCCTCGCTTATATACTCCATTATGTTTTGCTATTATGGAAGTACCACAGAAAACGGAAACGTAAAGATATTGAATGGATATCACTTGGTATTAATAAAAGCTTGTATAGAGTATAGGTATACTTTTACACATCGTGACGGCAGAGCCGAGGAATCGAGAGAATAATGTGGGAGGAAAAAAGTATATTATGAGTTTTATTCATTCACACGGAGAAAATGGATGTTCAGAGATTACTTCTTTATAGATCCTTTTACACACTCTCTTTTTAGTTTTCCCTCTGCACGAGTCGTTAGCTGCCACAAAATGCCTCTTTTAATGCTTTTACTTTATTCATTCCCTCACAATTTTACTTCTCTTTCACTTCCTAACATTAAAAACCATTGTAAAAGTGATATTATCCCTTGCTTTAGCAAGAATATAAAAAGTGAAAGAGAGAGAAAAGTATCATAAAATATTTAGCAATGTCGTTTCCTAATATGAACAAAAAAGGAAGAGAAACACAGAAAGAGAGAGACTGAGAGACGGTCACAAAATAGATGAAGAGAAAGAGGCATGGGAAAGGACAATAATTTTTACTTTCCCTTCCAAAAACAAACCATTCAGAGACTGTTGACAGAAGACGAAAAAGAGTTTTTTAGACAACCATTACATGCATACAAACTACTATATATTTTTGTGTGGATCCATCCAACATCCAACCCCAATTAGCTAGACTTGTCTCATTCATTTTCTAGGGGGGAAAATGAATACTGCACATCATTTTGGTTTTTTTTGTTGGGTAGTACTAGTGGTGGTGGTGGAGCACACTCATTAAAAGGCAATCAGTATAAAAAACTCAAAATGCTAGTAATTAATAGAAACACACATCTTATAATACAGCACATAACAAGAAAAGGAAAAATTGGATTACAGAATAGATATACGTAACGATATGTCGTCGTGTAGATTCTTCGGATACATCTCCAAATTCATGAATGAGTAGTGGAATTCCAAAAGATAATATTATGCAAGAACGACAAAATATATGCCGGTGGTGGTTGTATCAGGGCCACGTATACAAACAATTTACTCAACACTGAATAATCCTTCCATTCTTTTTATACACATTTTCTTGATATGACTTGTGAAATATATATATTTCCATCAGCAGAATACACGCGCTGGCCGTCACACCAATTATATCCCCTGATATATATACATGTAGTTATATATATTATACATTTTTACAATATATAAACACGTTTTCGAAGCAGATGGTACACTTAGAGCCACAAATATTTTTAATGAAAAAAATCAGATCGCCTTAGGCCATGATTATTATTATCCATCCAATACAGAGTACAGAGAGTTGTGTTGTTTGTGTTCGTGTTTAGACCAAAGTTCCTTATTTTGAGCGGCTTACAGATGCATACAGATAAAAATGAAAGAAAAAGGGAGTAAATATTTTCCTGTGTCACATTGAACATTTTAGACTAGACCTATATACATATTTTCGGCATCCCTCTTCTAATTTTCCTCATCAATACTGAATTATTATTGAGAGGATTTTGTTACACATCAAAAAGCTATATAGACTCTTGCTGACAGACAAACAAGTTCTTACACCGTACCTATCAAACTAAGGTGGAATATCCCAAATTCTCTCTCTCTTTCTACGTTCGCCAACAATCTTTTTGAATCATCTTATCAAGGAAACCAAAAAGCCCGAAATTTACAGGCGGCCAACCCTTCTACTTGATCGAACATAATAATTAGGTATACATGGATGGAAAAACTATTATTTTCAGACCAGGAATATCTTATGACAAAAAGGACAATTTTGAATGTATATTTTTGTCAAAAATCATGAAAATTTGTCTAGAAGCTCAAGTATCAATTGCACATGTTCTATATTGTATTCTCTCTGCATAAACAGTTTTTTGCATGTGTTGCGGTATAGCAGCAATTTACGCTATATTGAAGTTAAACCTGAAATATGTATGTGAATCTTTTGACATTTTATAAGATGTGTATAAAGTGGATTATATATGCCTACCTAGTTATGTATATTGTAACTATACTGCAAGTCAGATGAGAGGTTATTATATGCGAAGTACAATGTAATATTACAGTTTACAAATTGAAATTAAATTAATTATGATAAATTACTGATTTTTACTGTCTTGTTTTCTACCTACTCTTTGACAGCTACGCATTAACTTTGTGTGTCACAAATATTAGCGCTCTGTGAAAAGAGAATCATCCTTGTGTCATGTCGTATGTGTGTTTGATGATGGATCAAATGTGTGTGCACTATATGTACAAGCTTCTATACATCATTCGTAGTAAATTATATAAACGAACTCTCTGCTAGTTTCTCTATTTAAATAACTGTATTTTACATGGTTTACGACCAATAACTATGATTATTTTGACTTTACACAGAGCATATAATAATATTCATACACACAAAGTATACATATTTATTATACCTACTTATATCAATATGAAATGTTCAGAGTGAATGAGTATAATGTTCAAGAAGGATTCACATTTCACTTCCATAACATTATTTACATGTCGGTCGGTACTCCATTTAACATCCTGCTGCTACAAAGTACACATCCACCACAACAACACAAATAGCCATCATAATCAAAATTGGCAACGACTCCAAAAGAACGCGACTACTCTACACATTCTCGTATAATAATAATAATAAATATACATATTTTTTTTCTCTTTTCCTTTTTACATCCAATATTTGATGATGTTGATGATGATGACGATGATGATTTGCAACAAACAGCCCTTTAAACAGTTTTACTGACTGATGACGACTTCTACTAACGTTGTTCTTCTATTACGTTGTCTGCAATAATAATCCAAACGTTTTTTTTCTTTTTGCTTGTTCCGATATGATATATGTAAATGTGCCAGAGAGAGTAACATTATGTCAGAGAGAAGTAATATTTACTTTTATTCCACTTTTTCTCCACTACTGCCAATGAAATGTTTGCCGCTCGCTTCTCTTCTTCGCCTCATCCTTCTCTCTCTCTCTCTCTCTCTTTTAAAATAAAAAAAACATTTAAAATTGCAGAAATAGAAGTAGCTGTAATAGCCTAGTAGTAGTTTATTCACAAGTACATGTTGTAGCCAAAGTAGATTTTTTCCCTCTACTGATAATTCTATGTAGTACAAAGACCGACATGACATATTCTTCTGCTTCCATAAATTCGTTACACATATCTTATCATTTTTGAAATACAACTTGAATGATGAACACAAACACATTAAAAAATTTCTACAATATTTTCTAGTAAAACGTCAAGAAGAAGAAGCGACTTTTGTATACTCACTAGACTTTCTAAATACTTTTGAATGTATATTCCTCAGCGGCTAAAGAAAAAAAATCATAATAATAATAATGCGTGCTCATGGAAAGGTATGCTTGAGTGTGTTTGCAAAAAGTGTTAGACTTATTTTTTTAAACTAAAATATCCAACTATGACACTCAGACTAGTGTATAAAAAATACGTGAACGATAGAAGAGCAAACATGCCAACAAGCCTTCACCCTTCAGTAAAAATCTCATTCTAGGAATTACCTCATCCAAAAATCATAATCCATCTATATGCAAACTCTATTTTTTTCTCTTTCCTCCTTCCTCCTCCTCCTCCTTTAGGTACGCCACAAAACCGTCATATTATTATATAGTGTTGATACAGATACACAAAATGCAAACATGACTATGTCGGTTCACTCACACCTACAAAAAACGTATTTTTTTCTCCCATAATATATTTATTAGTAGGTATATATAGTAATGTGTGTATAGTAGATAAACATTATACTATGTATTATTATCATATTTTTTTTTGTGCTCACATATTTTTATAGAAAACGTGCTGGCTCATTTTGTTATTCTCATCACACGTAAATTTGTGTCATAAACTATGTGATCGCGTAAAATTATGGAAATAAATGTGAAACATGAACCCAAACTTATCAACTTCAAAAGGAACGAGACGATTTTAACAGCAACAACATGCATAATATAATAAGTGACTATGTGTACATTCGACAAGTAACATTCAAATACAAAAAAAAATATTGTACAGAAAAAAGTACATTTCACGTTCAAAAAAAATTCAAATATTTTTAGTAGAGAATATGAGCTCATCATGGTTTTGGTTGAGATGAAATGGCAAGTTTTCACTGGATCAGTTCTTTGACATTATACGAGAAAGAGAGGAAAAAACAGAAAGATTTTTATGTGTTTGTGTAGTATTTTTCCTCCATTGGCAAGGCCATATTTTTGATTCTCGTTTGAGTGAAAATACATTTTGCTGTAATTTTGCAGAAATGGTTGATTAACTTTTGCCGGATCATTAAGTGTGTGACGTAGGTAGCTTTGAAATACTATCCTTGTTTATCATTCTGACATAAAATACCTACATGTATGAATGATAGGGTAGAGGATTGACTCCTTGGAATACAAAATGGCACAATTGTCTACTTGGGCTTCATTAGGCGTGTAACCCCGTTTGCCCTGTAGTTCAAAATTTATTTGAATAAAACATTTTTGAAAAATTATTCAAATAAAAACAGTTTTCGAAAAATTTAAATAAAAGCATTTTTCGAAAAAATTTAAATCTTCAAACTTTTTTTCGAATGCACAGTATTTTTTTGTATTTCCATCCTCACCCAAGAAGGTTTTTAAGAAAAAACACTAATTATCAAATTATCGACATTCAGCTTCTGGCATTTTTACTAGTGGAATATGCGTGTTCCAAAACAAAAAATTGTTTGGAAAATAATTATTTTAACCTTTTCCATTTTTAAAACAGCCACAGGGAATACTTATCAGTCAAAAAATACAAATCAAGTCAAATTCTTAATGAAAATCACATCAGACAAATACGACCTTAAATTAAATATTAAAATCTCCTGTATAAACTTTCATAACAGGTTGCATTTCATAAAACGTCTGGCCAGTAACCTAATGAATTTTGTTTCTTCCAATTAGACTAAAAGGATGTTTTCCCTACAAATAATGTTAAAAAAAGTACATTATTCGCACGGTTTGTTTCACCATTTAATGCCCAAAAAAATCTTATATCAACTCAAGTCGTCAAATTCAAAAAAAATCTTGTCATCTTTTCATAGTAAAACATTTCATGTGGATCTAACAACCTTCTGAGCTCATTACTCGTCATGATCATCATGTTATATCGGTTTGGAAGATATTAGCGAGGACCCTGCATTATTATCCTCTATATAGATTCATATGAACCTTGAAACATATAGCATTTGGTGAACAACGATGCAAAGAAAAAGATGCATGTATGTATATATGTAATACATATATATATAGATAGATATATTTCGGGATATATTAAAAATGTACATTGTACACAAAGATTTTTTGAAAAGAACAGATGGTCGACTTCCAGAAAAGCTAAACCTGTTGCACGCAACACAAAACGCAATCACATCATCGTCGTCGTCGTACACATATCCAAGAAGAAGAGCTCACACAGAAAAAAATAAGCAACTTTATATAAAGAGAGCTCTTTTGAGAATATAAAGCTCAAAACACTATTATTATTACTTCTCTACTACCATTCTATCCTATTCTTTCGTACCGCATAAATACAAAAGTTGGAGTAACATGCATCTCTCTCTTCTTCTTTGGGTTGCACGCTTCTTTTCTGGCAGTGCTCTTTTCTTTTCTTCTTGTTCTTTTTTTTCATACCCTCGTCTTTTCTTCCAAAGCTTTTACATTGCCATCATCATCATCATCATTTTGTATTTTTCAACATCATCAACTACTCAACTACTACTGCTTGCTAACTCGAAATAGTACACTTCTTCTTCTTCAAAACTTCCTTGCGTTTTTTCGCTGTGAAAAACGGCTTACGAAAATGATGATCGTCATCATCATAGTGGTTGATGATGGTGGTGGTGGACGGACGAAGAAGAAGTGGTTCAGAAGAAGAAGAGAAGATGAGAATACGATGACGATGATGATGAGACTTTATTTTATAGTAGTAGTAGCTCGGTAGCTGTACATTATTATTTTATTATTATTATGGCATGAGGCACGAAGTTGAGAATGGAATACATTCATACATGTATATATATTCACGCATATGCTGCAGTTTTTTTATATTGTGCTTGATCTTTTGGTGCATGCATTTTATTCATACTACATGCTGCTGTTATAATAGCATCATCCACTTGTCAATAGTTCGTCATGATATTTATCTAGTGGCTCTTTCTAGGAAATCTCTTGAATGAGCTCATAATGTGCAAGCATCAAATTCAAGAGCGTACAAGTAAATGAAAATGAGAGAAAATATTTTAATAATGAGTATACTTTGTATTTTATATCTGGGGATGAGGTTTATTAAGAAAGAAAAAACCTGAAGAGAGATAAAAGTTTACAATTTCAAGAATTGCTCTAATTAAAGAGGTAACATGATATAAGAAAAGTGATAATCTAATTCCAAGAAAGCAAAGGGAACGCCATATTGATGTGTATACGAATAAGACGTCGAGTTTTGCATCCATATAGTCATCATGAATGTGATTAATTGCAATTAGTGTCACCATTTATTGTTGGTGATACGTATCTCTGTATTATATGCATGCAAATTTTATGACAATAATAAGTTAAGCATTGAATGAGTGCAAATANCCATTTATTGTTGGTGATACGTATCTCTGTATTATATGCATGCAAATTTTATGACAATAATAAGTTAAGCATTGAATGAGTGCAAATACAAAGAAATTTTTTGCCAAAAAGCACTAATTTTTTAATAACAAGCAATTTTTATGACCAACCTGAGCAACTGTATTGAAGATAAGATCATAAACGGAGCTCATCCCATTATCCGCATAGTTGGACGAGTGTCCCTCTTCCGGTGGTAGCAAACCAGGCATCATTGATACTGAATAATATGACGGTGAGGGGAAACTTTTTAACACTGATAAAAACTAAAAGTTAACAGGGTTTCCTCCTGTGTCATAAACCAGAAAGGGTCCGCTGCTACTGCTGCTGGAAGAGGATACTATAAATTCGTTCTAGTTGTGGCAATAAAATCTTCGTGTTCATCAGTCTCTCTTTTCCTGAGTAGTACACCAAGTTTAAAATGTGTCTGTCTGTCTCTACGAAATCCCTGTGGACTAGGACGGATGTTGTGGTAGAAATTCTACCATCCGTCAACTTAACCTCATCGCCACTGAGGTTCCCTTTTCAAAGTAACCACAAAAGTCATCAAGACTCAACCACCACCACCGATTCCATATATTTATATACTGCTGTGCCGTGTCACTTTGATGTTTTTCTGCTTTAATATATCCTTTTTCTCCACAGAAATATTATTTCCACCCCACACACAAAATTTAATTTCGTTGGAAAAGTAACGCCTTTCCAAATTGGTTAACAAAATAACTTACAACTGCACACATTCATACTAATAATAATAATGATACTATTATAAATTTCCAACTTTCAACAACCGCGTAGCCAAAAATGTTTTGATATGATTTTATTGCACTCTGGCAAGTCAAAAGTGACTTTTTACATAATTTAGTAATATTTTATTCCGACAAGAGAAATGGTAAAATAACGGATTCTTTTTCTTTCACGAAAACACAAAAACGAAGCAAATGCTTTTTTGATTGAGTACACAACTGATTGGGATTGAATCCTGACTACAATAATTGATGTGATGATAGCGAGATGATGTTTTCATATATTTTTCCTTAAAATATTCACTAAAATCACAATTTTTGAATTGGCTGCCAAAGAAGAAACCGTTAATAGACGTCCATACTTAAAAGGTATATGGAGTCAACTTGTGTAAAACGTGCTATATTTTTTAATTTTATTTATTAAAACATTTTTGAAATTTTAACTTTTTCATGGAATAGGTAACAACGGTGCATGCTGATATGATGGAGCCCTATCTATCTCTACTCAACAGCTTCCTCTTCACTTCTGGACCTTTGAAGGTAGCAATAGCACATTGTTGAGTAAGTGCATATAATACGTTACAATGCATCTCCAATACAAAACAATTGTTCATAATAATATCCTTCCTTATACATTGTTGATATGTACATACTATGTATATAAGAAGATGCATTTGAAAACAAGTTACGTTTACACACAAAAAGGTATATACCTAAGCATATCTATATGGACTGAGCATTTTTGAGCATATCTTTGTAATCCAAGTACCTAGACTATATGTACAATTTTTTTTAAATATGAACTTAATAGAAAAAAAATAGTCTACTCAACCGAAACATACATACATATCTACATAATGTACATACATACACCGTATCCAGCTGATTTACTATAGGGTTAATACAGCAACATTATATCCGCTGACATATACCCGTATCGCATCATCAGACATCAACGTGTTTTCACTTTTCAGAGAACTGTGGGGTTGTTTTTTTATCTACTCAGGATAGAGGGTAGGATATATGCACTTAAACCATTCACTAGGCCAACATTTATCACAACATGGAGATTTGGAAACGGTATATATGCACACAAGCAGGTCATATTCAATAGTGCATGAATGCATCTTTTTCCATGCATGATAATCCATGTTGAGGAGACCAACAACGGAAGGGACGAAAAAGAAGTGATCGCAAGACCCTTTTTTCAACAAAATATTATGTGTGGTAGGGTATATCGAGAGTGAGTGAGCGAGTGGCAGACAACCATTTTTATCAACTTGACACACATACAGGATCCCCATCTCTCTCAAACACAGCATCTTTCTGGAAAAGGGGCTGTTTTTGTTAAGTTACCCTTAAGCAAGTAGATATGTTTTTACTATGCTTATATGCATCCCCATAAAAAACAAAAAAAAATATAGTGGTGGTTGGTGGTGTGCTCTCAGCTCAGCGACCCCTCTTATACATCTTCCACAAGTCTGTTATTCGGTTTACGTATATATTTTTAGGAATGAATTTTGTATGCATTGGATAGTTTTAAAGAAAATCTTCAAAATGGTTATTCCATCTAATAATAATAATAATGATGATGTGTAATTACATGTATACTGCTTCTAAACATATATTTGTTCCAGTATACTTGTTTTTTTTTCATTTGGCAGGGCTACTATGCCACATGTCCAGCTTATTGTGTTTTTTCTCTCTTTTGTACACAAAAAAATAGACGATTGCTTTGCCACAATTTTTGAATGGCTCATTAATGCCATACATTTCAGTGGAATGGAGAAAAGGGTTTTAACAAAATTTCAGTTGTATATCGATCTTAATTATCTTCATTATTTGCCATTGGATTTTCTCTTGTCTCCAGACGCCTGTTGGACGAGTCTTCATTTAATTGCATGTTTTTTTTTCAAAAAAAAGTAAAATAGGTTGCTGGAATGTTGTTGACTGATACTGCTATAATAATGCAATGCATGCCATACATTTTCCCTGATGGGGTTGCAAGCAAAAGGGTTGAAGTACCACACATCTGTCCAGTGAAAAAGTGTTTTTGAAAACACACACAACAGGAATCCAGTGGTCATACTTAAGTATTCTATTTTGCGGTAAAATGTATTCCACAATGAGCTGAGAGGGTAACAGGAGAAGCAGAGCATAAATTTTACTCATTCATTTCAACAGGGCTTCGTTCCTTTACTTCCTCACATCACCTTTGTCAAATATTTTTCAATGAACACGTTACGCTCTACCCATTCATTTTGCTGAATTGTTAATCCTTTAAAGTTTCATCTCAAAACTTATTACAATTATTGCATACATACATATTGCTACATATAGCTTTCAATATAATATCCGTTCTTAAATGACAGTTTCTTGAGAAAAAGGGTTAGACGTATTCATTATGTCTTCATTTCCCACTTTCTCGCTTCGTTGAAAAGAA
>JAITYZ010001099.1:0-13802 GCA_027744595.1 Paronellides praefectus
ATTGGATACATTTTTATCACTTCAAGTTGAACAAGGATTTTCTTTCTTTTTGAAATACATTACATTTTACCACCTAATCAATTTTCAATGCATTATATAGTTTTATCAGCTATTACATAAGAAGATTGACTTACAAGATGATGTATAACATTTCCAAATATATTCACACACAAAACGTCAAAACTTTGTTGGCAAAACAGTTTTTGAAATAAGCTGGATAAATAACACCAAATATATATAAATTACACAGAGAATCAACAAAAATACAATATACTACGGTATGTATGAATTAATAGTGTCAGATTAAAGGCTTGACAGAATGGTTAAACATATAAACTCTTGCGTGATCGTTTACCTTTTGATGGAATTGATTGCGTGCATTCATTGGAAACTACTACTTTTACTGTTACTGCTGGCACGCGTACATTTTTTGAATCCAGATCAAATGATTTCCAACCAAGAAAACAAGAATCAAAATGATAATGATGACTTTCCTGTTAAAACGTATACATCGTATTTCTTATTACTTATTACGTTTTTTCCGTTTGGATAACTGTCACCAGCAAAGGAGGTGGAGCACAGCAGTCCGTAAAAAACATACCTTCTTGCCAATTGTGTGTGTATGAAGATGATGGAGATAGGGGCATGTAATTTTTCCTGTCTGGAAAATAAAGATCAATCTGTTGAGCTTATCCCCGGATCTACTATTGTTTACATACAAGTATACGTCATTTATTTTTCCTTTTTGTACTTTTTGCGCGTGCATTCCCATTTTGGAGACAACCAGGTAGATCAACGTAACTGTGAACCAGAATAACAAATCGAAGGTCAATTGTAAACCTAATTCACCAATTATAAAATACAAGAATCCGGTGTATTGCGGGGGTATAGCTGATTATCACCACTAATTGTTAGCAATAAAATGCATGGGTATCGATATGTTTTCAACATACATTTCCTGCGAATTGTGTTACAAAGTAGGAGTTCATAATAGGCAGTTGCATTCAATATTATAGCATGTAACGTTGCATGTCAAGATTACAAAATATCGGTCAATAATGACTTTGTTGCGATGTTTGAGGAAAAGTTTTTAAAATCCTAATAATAGGCAACGAACAATCAAAAGATCAAATCTTGTCTCAAAACAGTTTATCCATGTCACTTTGCGTGAGCAAAATGCAACAACAAATGATTCAATAATATGTCTGTAAAGTGGAATTTACGCAGGTATTTAAGCTGACAGGAGTGATTTGGTTAAACACATTCCACAATTTGCATTGATGCGAAGTGTGTCAGATTGTACGATCGAAAGTGTGTGACTTATTCCTATTTTACCTACAACTTCAGAAGTATACGTTTTTGAGGATTCTGACTTGAATCATTATTTCTTAAAAAACAATCATGGTTTCCCGCACATTCTTATGCCTTAGTGCTTTTGTTATGGTACTCATTGCTTGTACCGTTATTGCTGAGGTAAGTTGGAAATTTACTTAAAACTATAACCATTTAAAGAGCCGAGTTAAAATAAAAATGAATTCTAACATGTTACATGGCAGGCAAGAGGACTAGACAAGGTTTCCTTAAACAACAGCAATGAAGATTCAGAAAATCAGGATCACCACGGTAAAGTTACCTTTATTATTACACTTTTATTTTAGTTTTAAAAGTGGGACTTATATAATTGTATGCACAACATAGAGCGGGTTCGACGTGACTTCAGGGGCGTGGTTGACTTGGTAAGCTCTCTCATAGACTCTATTGACTCTATAGTACAATCGTTTATACCAAAAGGGAACAATCAAGACAAAAACAAGATGGGCGGATTTTTTAAAGGACTTAATGGTGCGAATCCCAGAGCAAACGAAGGAAAGGAAAATTAGTTTGCACCACCAATTGTAAAAAATTAAGTTCTCGTACAATTCTTGTTAATAAAACAAAAATGAAACTTGTACTTTTGATTTGATAAGTTAAATAAAGAGAAATCATAAACAAACTGCTTATACCGCTATTCATCATGCATTTAAATATCATAGCATTGTACAGTCTCTTGACGGTTGTTGCAAAAAGTTAATTAATTATTAATGGTACTGAACTGATTGAATAATAAAGTTTATCCTAATTTCATTTCAAATATTAAATAAATGTAAATGAGAGACAGTCTTATATCATATGAAATTGAAAATATATCTTATCTCATCTCATATTAAGAATGAACTGGTTGGCATACGGCATACTGTACCACAGATCTAATACGACTTCATTTTAATTTGTTTGATGTTAATGAAACCTTAAATTTAAAAAAGTATGGCTGGGCTGGATAACTAAAAACTAAAGGAGACACAAACAGCAGAAGCACGGAGCCTTACATAACATTAGTTTGATGGTCATTTCATTACTGACATAAAAGTGATTTTTACTTTGGCTAATTTTATACATGAAATAAAGTTTCAGCCTAGCCTGACAGTAGTAAAAACAAACAAATATATTATGTAGCGTATAAATATTTTGTTTGGGTAGATGAATTATCTAAGACGATACATAATATATCATTCATTACATAATCATCGAACGGGTAATAGTACACCACTACACTGCCCGGCATGAAAGCATTTGGGGCAGACATAGACATTCCTCTGGAAATTTGTTGTACGTGCCATCTATTTTCTTGGGTAAAAGTCAAACGAAAGAGCATCTTCACTCTCTGTCGTAATTCTTTCGCTCACCACAAGTGGGCGTAGAGGTAGTGTTCATCTAAACATTCTTTCGTCTGTCTGAGGCAAAATTCCAAAGTTCAAAGTTATAATGATTGCCATACAGCCATTCGGACGTTTTGCTCGGAGGTTCATTATCATTTTGCAAAATTGGTAGACAATAAATAGGATCATTTAGCACGTACACCCGATTTCGTTGTTTCATCATGTCAACATTGCATATTACCTATTTAGCTATTATACAATGCATGCATTTTTCTGTCAGGTACACGCTTGCTCAATTATTGTTATGATCAAGAAAACCGGTATCTTATTGACAGAGAGGGAGAGAGAGACCAGTTCATTGATTCAATTACCCGTGCTATCTTGTAAATTATGCATGCAAAACATCAGCTATGTATACAACTCTATATGCTGGATTTTTCAACCGAACACTATCACCACACAAGTGATTCAATGACTTGATTTTTATTAAAACAAGTGACAACTTAAAAAATTCACAAGCCTTTCTTAACCCTGTCTGCAATGTCTGCGCTTGTTCAGTTGATTTCCTTGAACTATTCATGAACACGAACAGGTGTATTTTCCATGTAATTTCTTGTAACTGCCTTGTAATACCACTTTACATTAGAATGGACAAATATGTGTACCACTACCAGAGTTGGAAATTCCCATAACAAACACGCTTTCCAATGTCCACCCACACTTTGCATAAAGATATTCATACAAGGTATTTAATTATGAAACTGTCACATTCACTGATTGTCTTTTCAATAAGCCACGTATTTAATTACGCACTTGACGAGTAAAATTTATAGCCTGTAATACAAACGGCAACATAGAACTTAAAAATATATCAATGTATTTGTTTAGCCTGTCAAAATATCTCATCATCCTATCCTTTCACGGAATACCAAATGCATTTATCATTATTGAATTGAAATGAGTGCACATACAAACGCCGCGCCATTGGAAACATTGGAAATAATGTCTTTTTGCATGGGAATGATCACGACTATGGCACCATATCATTTGCTTTTATTACATGGATTGTTGTAGTAAGTTTGACTCCTCCCTCTCCCCTTTCTCCTCATCAATAATTACATTGCGTACGTACATAGAGACCACGCATACATACATACATGCATTCACATCAAACCATTGTGTCCTTCATTCATTATTGCTTTTTAGTACATTGTACTTTTCCTTCCTTTTCACTTATATTTCCTTTGTCGAGTTCGGGAGGAATTCTGTTACGGTCCTCGTTATTTCCTTCATATCAAATTGCTACATTGCCGTATACACTACCATTCCACCAATTCCACCGGCCGGAGCGTGCTGCATGCATGCTTCCTTCTATTTATGGAGAAAAAAACATTTCCACAAGAATATCTTAAGTTTCTCCCCCTTTCCCCAAAATAATGACAAAAATTTCTCCACTTATGTGCTCACTTCCTTTCATTTTTTTATAGAGGAAATGCACGCATACATATATATTGGCCGTAAACAAACTAAAAAGCTAAACAAAGGATAGGGTTTGTATTAAAAAGTAAAAAGCTTCCTAGTCTGGGGCAAAACAATGAATTTTTTTTTGCTGCTGCAGTGGAACCTGACTCCACTACCACAACACAAAAGCTAATAGTGTACAGTGCAATACTGCTGACATCAAATTCAATATAAGTTTCAAGTTTCCTCTTTTTTCCCATAAAAAAGCAACTTTTTAACTCATTTTGCCGCTACTACTGCTACTGTTACTGGAGATGTGGCATTCACTCCATTCCCATTTACATACAAAATCTATCTCAATCAGTCTCTTTATAGTGTACTACCATACTACAACAGTTTGGATTGAAGGGGAACTGCAAATAAGTAGTTCAGACAGTTCGGGAAAATCCGTACCCTCCGAGCTGGGCTTTCATACAAAAAGTCAGAATATACCCCCTACTCCCAATATATTAATACCAATGTATTTAGGCGTATACACAAAATATACACATATTATCCTACTCTTTTTAGTGCAAGAAATGCAATGCTACTTGCATACAATTTTTATACTTTCCATTCTTCCATATCAAGTGGTCTGGCTCTTCTGGAGTCCCAGAGTCAGCCAGCCAACTCTCCAGCACATTGCACCCGGCTACTATACATATATTCGCATCACTCCCCGATACTATGTCGCTTTTACCATGATACATCTTAAAGTATATACATTTTTTTCTAAATGGTTATGTCATGCCTTTCTCAAGTTCCGTGTGTATTCCTTTCACTGAAATCATAATCCACCGTACACTGTTACTCCAATGCAGGCATTTATACAGGCGTCTGCTCTAAAAACTTGACGGCAAATGCAAAATTATACAGATATATTGTTAGGTATAAATACAAAGTGTACAGAGTATACATACATTTTTTATTCCCTTCATGCTATTTTTGTTAGGCTTTACTTCTCTCTTTTGGTTGAGTTGTAAAGATAAAGCACAAGCAAGGGGAACACTGGCAGAGAGGGAGAAAATAAGGCACTTTTGCCTTTTTCTCGTTACAACAGACTTTGCTTTTTTAAGGTTCGCTATTTCTAGCAAGTATGCACAAGAGAATCTGTTAAACCCAAGTATAAAAAATAGTGCAGAAAGAAAGAAAAGAATATAGTCTCAACAAACACATCATCTAGTAATATGCTTATGCATTCATATTGCTGGAATTTGTTTTATATTAATATATTTTATTGCACAAATCATACATATTCTTAGGTTACATATTATATCTAAGCAGGGGAACACTGGCAGAGAGGGAGAAAATAAGGCACTTTTGCCTTTTTCTCGTTACAACAGACTTTGCTTTTTTAAGGTTCGCTATTTGTAGCAAGTATGCACAAGAGAATCTGTTAAACCCGTGTATAAAAAATAGTGCAGAAAGAAAAGAATATAGTCTCAACAAACACATCACCTAGTAATATGCTTATGCATTCATATTGCTGGAATTTGTTTTATATTAATATATTTTATTGCACAAATCATACATATTCTTAGGGTACATATTATATCTATTGAATAGGTTACCATTGAATTTGGTTTGAATCTGGAAAAGCTCTTTTCCAGGCTACACGTTGTTTGTCATAACACAACTTCTTGGAGGAAAAGCCAACTACACGCCAAGCCATGCCATGGAAAAGAATGGGTTAAAGCCTACAAGCTATATATTACCTATATTTAGCAATAGTAAAGTAAACACTGTGTGTGTACTATGACATGGCGTATATATAGCAATGCACATAAAATGCACAAAGGCCCAGGCACATACATGCATAGGTACATACATTCGTTTTTTTCTCTAGAGGAGCAGCAATGTGCTCCAGCACGATTTTTGGATACATCCATCCCTACTCTTTACTTTCGGATATGGCACACACACATAGATATAAAAATATATACAATATACAGACATAGAAGCAGAAAATGATATAAAAAAGGATAACTACTTGGAAATAAGAGGTTTTGGAGGAACAAACGAAAAGCTGCCTAAACAAGATGGTCAGACATTTACTGTTTGGCTGAAAAAGTGTCCTACTACCACCATAATAATAATATACATTGTTATCATCAGACATTTTACTATGCTCACTAACTACAAAACTAATGCTACTTTTTTGTACATGGTTCATGTTGATGGTGGTGCTTTGGTGCAGGCAAACTCTGAGAGACAAGCCGATTTTCATTCTCTTTTCTCTCTGAAAAGACCACTCGCTCTGCTCTGCTGCTGGAGAAGAGGGAGAGAGAGAGAGAGAGAAACGTGTGCATGTGTGTGCTTACGTTTTTTTACTCTTATTTACAAAGAGCTTAGGAAATACTGATCCTTCCATCCATCTATTCAGGCAATGAAACTGGCAATGGTTTGGTGATGTGATAGCAGCACAACCACCAGCAGCAGCACCACCAAACAACCACGACCATACACTGAATCATTCTCAACATCATCATCATCGTCATCATCAGCAGCAGCATAGCAGACGTTCATTCTCCATATTATACAAGAAAAACGAAGCAGTTATATTGCAAAGAACGAGGGTAATAATAGGTGTTTCTGGGTACGGCGGCGGTAGTAGTAAGGTGATATAAGATTCCTCTCGTAGTAAAGTAAGTAGGTATATTCCATGTTCTGGTCGCTGCTTCTCAGCCAAGCTCAGGAGAATGCAATCTGGTTCGCTTTTTTTACTACTAAAGCTGGATAACATATAATATTCAGTAGTGAACAGCGTACTACCCTTAAAAAAGTACTATATATAAACTATGTATGCTCCGTATTTCTTTTAGGTACAAAATACATAAAAGGCCAAAGCCAAGCTGATATATTTTGTTGGATGGAGAGAATTGGGAAAAAGCAAAGAAAGGATAGAGTAGGGATATTACTATCATCATGGAAAACTCTCTTACTCAACTTGTATGAAAATAAAAAAAAAGATTTTTCCTTCTCTGCTGTCTCGTTCCATACTTTCCGTTTCTCCAATCTCCCAACATTCACTCCCATTCCCTGTCTATGCATTTTCCCTCTCGTCGCTGCTGCTCTCATGAAAATGAAACAAAATTCTTGTGTACTTCTCTCCGCTGGCCTGACTTAACATTTTACTTTTGACAAAGCGGCACCAGCGGCTGATCATCTCTCTCGCTCTCGTTCTGTCGTTTTGCAGCAGTAAGGTACACAAAACATCATAACAACAAAAAACCTTACCTTTTTACCTGCTTGTCTTATAGTCTTTGCTCCTCGTGAGAAAATAAGACGAAATCCAAAAAAATATCTCTCTCTTGTTCCAACGGTATTTGTGCAAATAAATCATATTTTAAACACCAGGAAAATTTTGATTGTGCAATTTATTATTGTAAACGTCTCTGTCACTTTTGTCTGAAAACAGCGTTTTTGTGTGTGTAAAAGTGCAAAAGAGAGAAAGCGGAATACAAGGTGTATTATTTAAAAAAAAATTAAAAAACAATAACAGCTTATTGAACTTTACTGATTATTACAACAATCTTGTTAGCTGTGTGTCTGTTGTGTACATGGTTGTTTTTTTATTGTGAGAGTGAACGAGAGCACACTTCCATCCAGTTATAATAAACAGTTTGTCTGCAAGACTTGCTGAGAGAAGAAGCCATCATTTCCATCATCATCAAAACCGGAGAAGTGGAAGCTGTGTGCATCAGACTATTAAACAAGGTCACTCACTACTACCAAACCCAAGAACAAGAAGAAGGCAAAGAAGAGGATATTAGTCGCCAACAAAAACCCAACATTATTTATTATTGCTTCTCTTCCACCTCTCATCATATTCCTGAAGGCTTATAGCCACAAAATATATATTACAAAATATAATAATAAAAGAAGATTTGAAGCACAACATCTCCACTTATCCTGCTGTTAAAGAGAGCTCCTTCTTAAAAACCTTCTTTGTGTAAAAATTCCTCCTCGTATTATTTTCCTCTCATCATCATCGCCATCATCAAAAATATTTCTTAAGACGGTATTGACTCAGTCAAAAAAATAAATCTTTATGAGCGTACGCAACATAACATAAAACACACAAGCACGAGGTTGTGTGAGTTGTTGTGTGTGATGCTGCATTTTATTCAGTGCTGAAAAAAATGTGTACGCTTTAATGCCACAAACACGCTACAAACTTACTACAGCAAAAATAAAAGAGAGGAGAGGACAGCGAAAGGATCCTCAAACATTTCATGTGAAACACAAAGAGCACAGAAACACCACCAAGCATCAGCAGCATCCCCATCATTATTACAGCATCAACGCGAGTAGCACAGCACTACAGAAAAGCATAAAAGGATCCTCAAACATTTCATGTGAAACACAAAGAGCACAGAAACACCACCAAGCATCAGCAGCATCCCCATCATTATTACAGCATCAACGCGAGTAGCACACCACTACAGAAAAGCATCTCTCCTTCTTTTCTGTCCCTCGTTCACATTTTTAAGCCATCACATCGTGCGTTTTCTGTGTTAAAGAAATTGGTGAGGTGAATAATATTTCAGTGTTGTTGTTGGAGTCATAGGACAAGGATCATCATCACCATCACTTCGCATCATCTTCATTTGCATCTTCTCTCGCGCACACACAAAATATTAGTATCCATCCCTTTTTGCTCTGTGCGTACTACTACTATCGCGTCTTGTCTCTTTCTCTCTCTTGTTGAGTCAAGTACTCACATCACTGGGATTGTTGTTATTATTATAACTACCACCACTCTCATTACCACTTTTTATTATGCCTCTTAAGCCAGCCTCATGATCATGATGAGAGTATGAGCGACACAACCATTTTACTTGCATAATAATAATAATCCCCATCATCCCACGTGCATTTTGTACTAATAAATATCCTGGATTTACCAAAGTGATAATCGTCTCCTCGTGTGCAATAATACTTAAACTTGTTCATCAACACCAACAACATCTTTGCCTTTTATCCTCTTCTTGTACAGAGCTCTCTAGCCTACACAGAGACATCATAATAATCATCGTAATAGGCTGTGCGTAAAAAAAATCCAAACTGATTTACATTTATAAATAGAAAGGAGCAAACCGAGCAGAACAAGAAGAAGAAGACGAAGACGAAGAGAGCAACAACTTTACTTTGACAAGTCATAATCATAATTATTGTTGTTTTAATAGCGATAACAATATATTTATAGCCTATGGTCATATTATGATATATGCATATCCAATACATTTTTGAGGAATCCGTGTTGTTGTCGAGTGTTGATGTGCGTTCATTTACCTTTTGTAAGACGGACAAAAAAAATGAAGCTCTTGTTCTGTAACAATTTGTTCTGAAGAAGAAAGAAAAAAGAGGATGATTATGATGACTTGACAAACAGTGAATATTGCAAAGCTTGTTTTGTTATTCTCCCTGTCTGTCTATAGCAAAAAACTGAGTTGCTGTTATTGTTGTGTGTTAGAGTGAGTGAGTGTGCAATAATAATACATAATAGAAGAATGCGATAACTCAATTTGTGCAAACACAAAAATATGCGAGGACAACGTTGATGATGATGAGTTGACTTCACAAACCTCTCTGCAACCTGATAGCTCTGCATGACAATAAAGGGAAATAGAAATGCAGGACAAAAAGCGAACCATTCAATAAAAAAACATTTTATTACAAGTTGGCAGGAATCACAATAATTGATGGTGAATATTAAGATTTGTTGTATTTGGTCAACGTGCCCATGATGTGCTCTTATCAGATCGACTTTATCAGGCACGAATGTCAATAAATCTATTAAGAAATAAAATTGTGCAAACACGAGCGAAAAAGCTATAATAAAAGAATTTCTTGTAAAATATTTTACAGTGCAACGAAAAATTTAACAGACTGAAATCCAAACGAGTGCAATATACAAACCCAAGTTATATTTTTGACTGATATTTATTTTGCTTATAAAACAAATTAATTTTTCGACTACAGCGAATAATTAGATTCTAATAATCAAAGTGTGCGTGCGTGTATGGAGGTGAGTAGTACAAAGTACAAGGAATAGTAAAAGTGAGACATGTCGTGTAATAATCAGCAAATCAGCACACTTTGCTAAGCAAAATTTGCTTCATGACAGAAGTTGAAGAACGACTTTGGTTATCAACCTGGTCACTTGGCATTATCATCCATCCCAAAAACTTTTTTTTTGATTACGAACAGGAAATCAGGTTTCTATCATCGACTGACTACTGAATAATATTTATGAACTGCTGAGTGAATAATTACCCACGACCAAAGACTACTCATCTCATGTCTTGTGTGACGTGCAAAGTGCATACAATTATCCAACTGTAAATTGAAAAGAAGCATAACTACTGCTAGCGCCGCTTTTGGTAAAGTTTGCGAAAAAATAAAAGTTGGTAAAGAAACATCGTGATAAATTGGCATAACAAAAAAACAAGTGGATTTATTTTTATGCACAGAAGAAGAAAAAATAAGCCGGATGGTAACGTTGAAATAGCGCTGCCACCGTTCATATTTATTTACCTTGTTCAGAGTCGGCAGCAGGAGCAGGCAGCAGCCGAAGACTGTTTGACTTGACAGTTGTTGGCCTAGGATTTTTGGCCACCAAGGATATTTTCTTCGTGAGAACGTAGCATCATCACATCACACACCGCAGAAGAAGGGAAGCTTTGCCAAAAAAATACATACATTGTAGCATTTCCGGTAGAGCAGATTCTGATATGATGTGCTGTTGATGATGATGCCACACATGTTTTCATTCTTTTTCTTGTCTGTCTACCTTTGAAAGAGGAATACCACCTGCTACAGTGCAGCAGCAACCATGTTCTGCATATCATTGTGAAATTGTAAATGGTGTTTGGAGAACACGCTGAAAAAAGTGTATAAAAAAAGTTTGCATTTTCTCTTGCGAAAAACAATATCACGCTTGTGGTTTTACTATCAGCAAACCAAATGCAATCTCATTTCATCCAATTCCACCACCACGACGCATACCAGAAGATAAGATATGATTATCCAATTCAACCGCACCACCACCACCAACAACAACAACAACAACACGAAAAGAAAAAACTACAACAAAAAAGTCATGAAACCAAATCCCATTATTCCACAACGATATTGTTTACTACAACATTAATTTTGATTTATAGATCACATATTATACTGTACTTGTGTAAAACATTAATGGAAATGGGGAAAAGCGGAATTGGAGTATTTATTGGAAGCATCTTGTTGAAGAAGGAACAAAGGGAAATGTACATGATTGCAAAATATAATCATTATCCTCTCAAAGAAAGGCACATGGTACTTGGTGGATAATCATCAGACAACCTAAAAAATTATAAAAAATCCAGATATCCAAAGTAGTATATAGTCAAGTTTGTGTTGACTGGGGATATCAAGCACAAAAAAAAACATTATGAATGAATAATGAGTGGATGTTATCATAACATTGTTATGTGTGTGCAACGGCGTCGGCTCATTGACTTTGAATCTTGTATAAACCCAGGGAATCCTTTTACGCTACAATAAATAGAAATGAGAAACACATTTTTTATTTGAGGATATCAAAACACACACGTAGACATCTTGGAAATCTTGTAAAAATAGCGTATCTGAGATACATCTCACTTTTTCAATACTCTACCTATCATCATCACCAGCCAACCTCAACAGACAAAAAAAATATAATTGATTACTACGCCCCCGCATTTTTTCTCTTCCTCTTTACGGATCCTAACAGTGTGACCATGTTGAGGTGTTGAGTGCTGTAATCGAAATTTTCCGAAGGACAACTATTTCTTGTTTCAGTGAAAAAAGTTATCGCTTCCAAGAATACCACCACCACCTTAAATGTGAGTGTGTGTATAGGTTGTGGGTGAACAGTGTGCTCTGTGCAATGCAGCATCATCACATTTCATTTGGATTCTTTCACTTTCTCGTTCAAAAGGAAAGAAACTTTTTCGCTTGACCTCACATAGCAAAAAGTGTAAGTGTAACGAAATCAGACAATATCTTTTTCATGTATGTATTTTGTAGATAGATCTAGTTTCTTTCCTAGTTGGCTTTCCTACTGCTCCTACAAATATATGTATTTGCTATAAAAGCACATAAGTTAGCTTGGATCGGATTCTGATGCAGAGAGATGCAAACTAACTTTGTCAGCTTTCGAGTTTTCCAAGAGCAGACGTAGCAGCAGCAGCAGCAACTTTACGCTTTGCTTCATTTTTCTTTCCCACTTTACCGGGTTTTTTTCTCCGTCGCCTTCTTCCTTACTTTCTCTTCAAATAAAGAAGGTGTTAGCACGTATATAAGTATATATACCAATGTAGATATATAGTTTTTTTTCTCTTGATGCGTGTGTGTGTGTAATGTAAACACACACCTGGTGCAACTTTATCGGTTTTTTCTCCTTCTTTCTCACTCTCAATGTTTTGTTTTCTTATTTTCTCTCTCTGTTGACTTGCCTTGCATGCTGGTTTGGTTTTTGCTACACTTGCTTCCTTGCACGTACAAAATATAGCTGTATTTATTGACTTGCCACCCGGTTCTCTTGTTGTTACTCCGACTGCCAATGAACGTAGTAGAAAAAAAGGTGTTCTCAGTCAAACNAAAAAAAAAGTTTTTTTCTACACACATGTAACACTACTACTCCACTATTCAAGTGTATAGCTTCATGAAATTTGTAGTAACCTATCTATACATGCATGCATACAATACATAACAAAAAGAAAGAGTAAAAAAATGTATAGATATTTTTAGATGTTTCACTCAAATTTTCTTCTTCCTGACCGTGTGGCGTTTTTACAATCAACTTTTTACAATCATGATTTCTTCCGTACGATGCGCTTTTCCATACAACGTTGTATATATATCCTCTGTTGTAATAACAGTTTTGATAAAAGGACCAAGGGAAAAAATCCATATGCCTATAAAAGGGGAAAAAATAAGGAGCACATAGCCCAGTGCTCATTTTCTATACACTTACTATTTTTACCCGGATGGAATCTTTACTGTTTTTTTATTCCTTCTCTCTATCTCTTCACCAAGCCACTTTTTTATCTCTCTCTCTCTAACTTTTTTTCGCCCATTGTGTTTATTTTGTGTATGTGTGCTTGTTAGTTATTCATGATGAGTGTACATATGGGAGAATATGGGAGTGCATAATATTATTATGTAACGTGAACTAAGAAGGTTTTTATAGATTTACAATTCAAGTAGCTTTCATATGCTCAAATCATTGTCAGACCTTTTTTGCTATCTTTATATGCTATCTCTGTATTTTGTGATACGATATATATTATGTGCATGCGCGTGCAAGACACTTGTTTTTTTCAATTTTTTATTGGGAATATAAATATACATTCCAAATAAGTTGGTATATGCATATGAAATACGTAGACATACAACAAAAATAATATTAGCCACCGACCAAGTTCAACTGTTTTGCTTCTTATGCCGCGACTACTGCTGCCAGAGTACTATAGCACACATGGTTATTTAATCAGAATCAATAAAAATATACTTTTCCTTTTTTGTCTCAACTGAACACACTGCATCACATCCTTCTCCTCCTCCTCCTCATAT
>JAITYZ010001100.1:0-24047 GCA_027744595.1 Paronellides praefectus
AGAAGGACATGAATTTCACGGTGTTATGTTGTTGAGCTGATTGTGTGAGAGTATGACTCGGATGATATGATAATATTAGAATCTATATCTATATATAGTCTATAATATAGACTCTATACTCTATACTAAATATACACTTGTATTTTACTAAAGGTCACTTCATTACACTGAAATAAGAGGTTCTTGACCTACACAAGTAAAAACATATTTTTTTATTTAAAGCCAAAAAAGAGAGGAAGTACATATTATATTGCTTTGATGAATTTGGTTAGTTTTCATGACAATGAGGATTTTTTATGACAAGCAATAAAGCTCAAACTAAAAACATTTGTTTGTTTTTAAAACTGTTTAATACAATTTGACAATAAGATTTACAAATACAAATAACAATGACATTTTGAACCTTTTATAATTAATTATTGATAGCTATGACATTTATTACAAATTTACAAGAATAAAACATTGTAATCAGAATGTAAACTAATTAACAAAACTAAAGTTAAGAGCCTTTTACTTATCATTATGATACATAAACATAATATGTGTAAAAGAAAAATAATCAAGTTAATTGTTTATGTTGCATTAGCACAGCACTACTGTGAACAAATTAGATCTTTCCGCAAAACAACTAATTGAATTTCCGTTTTTCACCTTCAATTGCATTTTCTCCGAAGCTTTCTAAACAGGAAAGAACCCATTTTGCCCCTTTTTGCTTCACCATTCCACTAGCACAGTGCTAAGGAGAAAACATTTTTGGATAATTCGAGAGCTATAGAAATAGATACGTTGAAGCCTTCAACTTGAAGGACTATGGCAGGTTACAGAATAGTGTATAAACTGAGGATATACTCATTTCTCGAATGTTCCTGTGACCATCAAAAAATGTCTTTCAGATACTAAATCTGTGTAGAATGTGAGTATGGGGAGGAGAAAAACCAGGAAGAATGTCAAGCATTTTGCTAAATGTTCTCGGATAAGTTTATGAGAAAATTCCGGAGAAGACATTCACTTAATTACATTTCCACCTGGAGGCTCCAACTTGTTTTTTAGTTGAAGGATGTTAAAAGTGTAAATATGAGGTTTGCGCTTATAATGTGTGAGCTGCTCTTGTGTTGTTGTTGTTCTTGTTGTGGCTCAAGTAAATTGTTTGTTTTCTTCACAGACCATTCATATATATTAATCATCCTTCTCAAAATATGTAGCCTTCCTCGAACAGAACTAGAGACCTTTTTTCCGGATTTTCTTCAACCATCCGAAACACAAAGGATTCGGTATTTTTCTGTACTCTCTGCTTCCCCCTAAAACTAATTTCGAAAGTATCATATATAAAATTACATTGTCTCACATTGCATTCCAATCTAACCCTTTTCCAGGAAAAATGATATATACATTACATACCTATTATTAGCTCTATACAAACTATACTTACATACCTACTATATTTATATCATCATCATGTTACATTTAAGAGTGTTGATCTTTCACACAAGGAGAGAGTGAGACCAAGACCTAAATATAACTGCGTCGTATTACTCCAAACAAGAGTGCCTACCTGACATGAGGAGTGTCCAAATTCCTTGATTTTAATTAACAAGGTAATGGGAAATCAGAACATTCCTAATCTGAAACAGTCGTGGTAGCGTACATAAATATCAAGAGCAAAAGTTGCTGCTGACACATCAAGGAAAGAAATGCATTTAATTATATTGGTTTTTGTGGTGAATCAAAGAGGAGATAGCATCTGAACCAAAATGCTACAAGATTATAAAAAGGGGATACTATATACTCCCTCCTCATCCTCCTCGGCTTTCATTCAGAATTAAAACTATTTCTATTAACTTCTTCAAAATGCTGTATATCTATCTATCTCTCTACTAACTCTGTAAACTAATCTGACATTTCAAAAATGAGCTTTTTCGCACGAAATGTCTTCATATTAAATTATAGTCAAACTGATATTGCTCACTTACTCAGCCAGCACTCGGCAAAAAGGCAACTAAACTACTTGAACAACAAATTTATCTTACGTCAAAGTAGATATCAATATCACTTTACCCCGTATTCCTCAAATACAATTATTGGTTAATACTACTCATTGTATATTAATCCTATCAAAAGTATTCATGATTTCATTACAAAATTTTACGAATTGAACTGAGGGACTTTTAGAAAAACTGAATTCACATCTACTAGCATGCTTGGTTTCACAATTATACGTAGAACCGAGTATCCACATATTTAAGTTTCTAGAAACAAAAGGAAAGTATGTTCAATTCTAAAAGTATGAAATGCAAAGACTTTGGGGCACAGAGTAGCAATCATCCATCCTCAGCATCTCTGTCCAGAGCAAAATGGGGTTTACAGTGGGTGGGTGCCTTACGGAAAGCAAAGATACTAGTAGCGCGGCTGAGCGGCGTGCCGTGCAATTTATACACTTTCCTTGTCGTGGTTTACAAAGTCCAACAGGAGATATCACCATTCCAAAGTTATTTTTGAAGGTTCCTTCCAAGCCAGTCCAAAGCCTTCACGTGAACCAGCAGAAGAATCGTCATGTTGCTCTATACATCAGGAATAAACAAACAAAAAAGTTAACAAAGTAAAGAAGATTGCTGTACTGTGGTGTATAACATTTCATAAAAAACTATTAACAGAATTACCAGAAAAATCTCAATTATAGTGTTTCATTGAAATAGAAACAAAGACCAGAAGTCCCTTCGTCGAAGCTTAAAGAATTGGATATTCTCGATTTAGAAGTACGCATATTAGTGGGGACATTTTCTTTGCCAAATTAATGAATTGCTGTTTTGTATTTGTTTACATTTGTTTTAAAAATTAAATGTTGTAATTAATCTAAACAAGTACCTTTCTAAAGTATTCATATTCTCAAATTTAACAAGGTTTGGTCAGTTTGCATTGTATTTAACAACGCAGCGATACAATTTGAAAAGTAATATTAAAATATAGCTCATAATGACCACAGTAACTACAACAATCTAATCAAATAAATCTATTTTTCTTCAAATTATCATACTTTCTACAAAAATGTATTGATACTCTTACAAAAAACGAATTGAATTCGTTCAAGAGTCCCAACTTAAACTAGATTTGAGAATAAAGTACTCTGTGGATTAATAACTGCATTCACAAGTGCCTTTTTGTATGTGATTTTCATTGTCACTCTACAATTTATGCACCTGTTGTTTGTTTAATTGTATGATATTGCACTAATCTAGGTTAAAATTAGGTATACTCATATTCCAAATCAAATATGTCTTCATAGTATATTAAAAGTCACGCATACTTTGCATATCATTTACATTTTGAAAATAAAATTATTTGACTTTTAATTTGTTCATACCAATCTTAACCTTGATTAATACAATATCCTTTTAAATACAACAGGTGCATAAATCATAGCATTGTTTTCTCTGGCAATTTACAAGTTACATCAGACATGGGTACATGAATTTTAGTCAATCTACTTATTAATATAATATTAATATACAACTTACAAATTATGTCTACCTCAAATCTCAACAATGACAGTTACATTAAAAATATATATATAAACTAAATTAATAGACAAAATTAATATAAACTATTTTTTGGACTTCCTAGTTTTAACCCAGTTCTTATCATCAGCATTCAAAACTTTTTACTCATAATCATGAATCATCATTCGAAGTTCGATGAGCAGTTGGTTCATTCGTTGCTCCAGTTTCATAAAGTCCCACTCCTCTGCAAGGTATTGCACGCCTGGATCAGGGATGTCATATATCCTGTAAAGATCCAGACACTGTAGAATTGACACATGTTTAGAAATTATTAATGCTTGCTGCAATCTGTTGTAAACCTACCACTCCAAATCAGGAACATAAATATCTTTCAAATCCTCCAGTGTCTTGGCTCCTTTTGTACCTTCCAACTGTTGTCTGAGCTTTGCAAGATGAATACGCATGTCCTTAATGGCATCCCGTATAATTTTTCCGGACTGGTCCAACATTTGTTCAAATTGTTTCAGACAAGACAAAAGAAACTGGACTTCCTCATTCACTTCCATATACTGGTGGAGCGTGGTAATGTTTTCACAGATTGGGTAGTTTCTGAACCGCAGAGTCAACGTGAATAAGCTGAAAAGGCCCGATACATGAATTTGCTGCACAGGACAAAATACATCAAAATATTATTTTTAAGGAATAACAATTTCTGCAATTGAATTGCATATGTGTATTTTGAAGTACATTATTGCATACATGTGCACTCAGAAACTGCATTATTTTGGTTACCTCAATGTACAAACGGTGCATAATTGCTTGCCGATCCGATATTTGTTTCCACACATCCTCACTGTCACTTAAGACGACGACAAGCAACTTTGCAAGACGGGACTGTTCCTGCTCAACGGGATTCTCGAAAGTCGCAATCACTTCCTTTACTTTATTGGTATCCATCATGAAACTCAATCGGGCACAAACTGATACTGAACACAAAATATTAAAATGATCACAGACTTTAAGCAAATATGTATGCCAAACCCCGAGTAGTGAAATTCAATAAAAAACCATTAAGTTTAATGAATAGAGTAATAAAAAGATTTTTTTTAGCAATAACCTATTGTTCTTGCGAAACTATTGAATGTCACGTCATCGATCAATTCTTTCAGTTATGAGTTTCACTTACAATTGACAATTAACTAGACTAATGAACTATTAACTGAAATCACAAAACTTGAAATATTGCGTATCTTTGACTTGCGCAAATATTTCTTTTTTGATAATAATATTTAACACGAGGGGTTTTTATTGGTCTATAATGTTCGGTTCTGTAAATTTTATGAGCAGAGCATTCTTGGCCACCTGGCATTTTATAGAAAAAAAACTTGATACTTGACGAAAAAGTGAAATTTTCTTGTCTTTTAAATAATAACTCAGTTTCTACTTTGGAATATACAAAATGGGGTTTTTAATCAGCCAAAAGGGAGCAAAGTACAATGAATGCAGATGAAAATAAACATTTAAGAATTCTGTTGCTCGAGACCAACGAGACGAAATGCATACATAAGTACATACCAAATGAAATATCTGAAAATGGCTTCTCCAGTTGCTGAACTCAGGTCCATCCGGAAGATGATTTATGCGCAGAAGAGGCTTTGACCAAAATCTCATTGTCCATCCCATCGTCTCGCATGTACCTAACTTTCTGTCGAAATGCATTATTGCTGAAGGAGATTGCAATGAACTGAAAGCATTATCAAAAATATGCAAAAATTTTCATTAAAGACAAATTGATAACAAAAAAGGATTCGATATAGCAAACATGCATCCACATCAAACCTTTCAAACTTACTCTTTATTTCGAAATCTAACCGCTTCCTTGTTTTACTTGGGTACTTCCGAAAGAATTGAAAAATTCAAATGATGATATGAATACTCCATCCATCTACCCTGTTTTTAACAAAATAAACATTCGGAGATTTAAATTAGATTTTATGATAACAAACATTAATTATATTTTGGGATTTTCATATACATATCATTGGTCTTCTTGGCGAATTATGTAGATGGTACGATGGATTATTACTTTGTGTATCTGAAAAATTTACAAATGAATCCTTTTCTTTCCCTCAGTATCACATACGAGAAGAATGACAAACGGTGATGGGATGGCTACAGGAAGCTCAAGNCAAATTATGTAGATGGTACGATGGATTATTACTTTGTGTATCTGAAAAATTTACAAATGAATCCTTTTCTTTCCCTCAGTATCACATACGAGAAGAATGACAAACGGTGATGGGATGGCTACAGGAAGCTCAAGACATCACAGAGATGGCAACTCCATTGGATTGGGAACAGCTTCCAATAATAAGGGAAACGTTATTTTTCGGGTGTCACAAAATAAAATTACCATAAGACATAAAAACATTTAACGTTCAGTTCATATGCTTATTAAGTGTTTAGTAAAAATACCACATTTTCTCGGTACTTACCAAAACAGGTGTCACTTGAGCTAATCTATCGATTGATTAGTTTCTTCATTCTTCAAATTTATAAATAGCAACTTCACCACCCCCGCATCCAACTCTTTTCTTTTCATATCATTTTTCAATCAATCAATTCGGCCACTCAGATTTTTCTTCATAGATAGGTATGCTTAAAAAACACGAGAAAGTATATATATATATACCTACCTACATATAAATAGGATAGGTGCAGGTGTATATACCCGTATAAGTAACCCTATACACCAAGGCAAACTTGATTCTGTGCAAACGAGATTACCTAAGGTTGGGAAACGTTATTTTTCGGGTGTCACAAAATAAAATTACCATAAGACACAAAAACCTTTAACGTTCAGTTCATATGCTTATTAAGTGTTTAGTAAAACACCACATTTTCTGGGTACTTACCAAAACAGGTGTCACTTGAGCCAATTCATCGATTTATTAGTTTCTTCATTCTTCAAATTTATAAATAGCACCTTCACCACCCCCGCATCCAACTTGTTCTTTTCAATATCATTTTTCAATCAATCAATTCGGCCACTCAGATTTTTCTTCATAGATAGGTATGCTTAAAAAACACGAGAAAGTATATATATATACCTACCTACATATAAATAGGATAGGTGCAGGTGTATATACTTATACAGGTATATATACCAATACCTACACACGCACTTAGATGGAGTATGGAGGGTATATAATATATATATAGTAGAGTAAAGGTTTATATAGAGAGTGAGAGTAAGTTGGGTCAATGAACTGAATTGACAAAAGAAGATTAGTCCCAACAAAAGTAGCCCACTGAAGACTTATTTATCCGCAAGTAAACAAACAAAAAGGGTTCAAAGCTTACTGTCTGCTACCACGAGCTAAGAAATAAATTATCCAAACGCAATAAAAAAAGGTGTGCTGACGCTGAGGAGGTCGCATTTTTGTAAAGTACCTACATTTGTTTTCAATGACACTCTGCCGTCGTAAAATTATTAATTGATTGAGTGTGGAACTGCTGTCAAAGCACTTGACCGTGATGATTAATACAGATTAACAGTAAATTAGAGTAATTGTATTAAATAATGAATGTAAATTGCTAAACATGTGATTAATGATGATGAAAATGACCTACTTTTAAAATTATTGATGCAGATTATTTGGTAACACGGGATACTGTGCAGCATGCTCCAAGGTCATCCCAGCATTTGAAATGGTAATGAGGGCAAGGAACAATGTCTATCATCTGGAATGTTTCGCCTGTCAACAATGCAACCATAGGTAATCAAACTTGCGGTGGTTACATTAATTATGAGATGTCAAAATGCAACTTGATGAATGAAGGAATGCATTTGAGAATCACTAAATATGACTCATCTATAAAACTAACAATTTTTTAATGATATAGGTTTTGCGTGGGTGATCGTTTTTACCTGTGTGAAAACAAGATCCTTTGTGAGTATGATTACGAAGAGAGAATGGTTTTTGCCAACATGGCATGCAGTCCAGGAAATCTCGCTATCTTACGAAGGCAAGTCAGTACTTTCCAGGTATTACATTAACTGCTGTCGGGTTTGTTTTTTTTTATCTTAGTTTACTATAATTACTATTAACTAAAGCTAATCATTTTTTGCCTCCTCATTTAAATAATTCCTTTAACTCCTCTGTATCTAATCATTAAACACATATAATATTGCACTACTGGAGCAATGTAAATTCGTATTATTTTTCAACAAGGTTATCTTAATTAGTTTATTAAAATGGAGGGTTCTATTCTTCTTCTTTTGTTAATCAAAAAAAGCAGCCAGGAGCCCAAAGTGAGCAACAACAGCAACCACAACAACAGCAATTCCAGCAACAGTCAAGTAGTGGTAGCATCCTCAACGACATCATCGTTAACAACAACGAGTACCAGCAGCAGTTCGACCAGCAACAGCAGCACCTCCAACAACCCAAGTATACACCACTCAATGTCCCTTTCTCCAAAGTACCAGTCAGTGAGTCCCTCAGCATTGGGAGCTATCCCTGCACTACAGTCTCACCATCATCATCATCATCATCAACATCATCATCACCCGACAAACATAGTAGCCAGACCGGTTACATAACAAAGCAGACACGTGCACGAGAACGCACTGATCCCTTTTCCATTGTCAAATATCCTAATTTAACATCGCCACCCCCCGAACAACCACCACCCTGTAAAAGGCCTAAACGATCGTTTTCTTCGTACGATAACAATGACAATCTCGAGTCATCTCCCAACATCAACTATTCTGAAAGGAATAATAATAATAACAACAATTTTGAAAGTCTCCCCAAGTCACTCATATTTCCAACATCCCCCATTTTTAACCCCACATTTCTGCAATCATTAATGCGGACGGCTGTGGATAATGCAACAAACAAATGTAAACCTGAGAAGGCACAGTCTAATGCGGTCACTGCAAACAATAATGCTATAGGCAGTCCTGATTCAGGAATTGTGGAGGGACCTTGAACGGGATTTTTATGGCACGTGATGTTTTATTACTATTATTAAATTATAATATGTAATTTTATGTTACAACTACACGGATTATGTTATCAAAGAACCAAAAAAATATTTGATTGTATCATATGATAAATGCTGTATTATACAAACATATTTACATACTTCAAATAAAGTTTATTATTAACTAGATGGATATGATGATTATGAGATGCTTCTTTAGGATGTCGTTGGATTTTCCTATTGAAATGATTACAATGTTATTATGAATTGATATATGTACAATATATGCATTTGAATTAGAATCGTATCTATAACTTTTCCACATAAAAATTCGACAATTGAACTGATTTTTGTTTTGAGCTGTGTATATACTTCTTTCAAAAAAAAAGTCGGTAAAGCTCGTGTAAAATAGTGGTATTCTCAACCAATAAACATTTTTAAAGAGTTAACTTAACGATTATTATTAAAATGCTGCGTTAATGTTTTAGTCTACAATGTTATTGTTTAATATAAATGTATTAAAAGGGAATATAATAATAAAAAACTGTATACGATTAAAAATATGTTAATATTAGCATATTAGCTCATCATTTTAATTTACATTTCAACTTTCTCGAAACGGATAACAATCGTGTTTTCTGATCGTGATACCACTAAGGCTACAACGCCAGTATTTACCGTTGTACATTTAACCTCATTCTTGTATTTAAAAACATACGACTGTTTGGACAATTTTTTGTCAACAACCAAATTCGCTAATATTTTTCGACGAAATTCTAGCGTCCAGTCGGTCTCTTCTAGTTGCGGCATTGCCAGTACCATTTCTGGGTTTTCAAATTTGATGCGTCGATCTGTGTTTCTCTTCTTAACTGTCGTACCCTTTTCAGCTACCTTTGTGAATAAGACCTCAACATCCGAATCCGATTCCATTTTGCTAAATTTAAACAAAATTTAAAAACATTCCATTCGTCAAATTAATAAATATCCATACATACATACACCTAACCCTACATAAATACACTTAATGAATGAACAATATAAATATTAAAAATTATATACATTGATTACAAGTTAATTAATCACATAAAAAAAGTATGTATTTTTACCTACTTTCTCTCGTTGAAGGGTCTTAGTTTAACTTTAATTATAAGTTTTTTTTAACAATTGTATTTGTCACCTGATTCAACAATCTACAACAGTGAAACAATTTCACACGAAGTGACTCATAGGTAGGAGCCATATAAGGTGGACAGAGAAGGGGTAAAGTGGATAAAGCATGCTATTTGTATTACGTGTATGCAAATGTATTTTTATTACATCCATCAACGAGGTAGATGCTGTTTTTTACTCTGCTGAAGATCAACCTAGTATTAGGGTACAAGGGAAATGTGTATTTTTTTATGTACACAACAAGCAACAATGACGATGATACTTTAGTATTCCAAACGGACAGCATTTATACAAGCATCTTTTTTATCAGTTGTTGTATGAATTTTCAGCACAAAAGCAACTAACATTTCTCTTTAAAAATACAATGAATGATTGTTTTTTACAATATCATTAATAAAAAACCAAAAAAAAGAATCGTAATTTCTCCGATTAAAAATAACTTTTTATTTGTATAAATTTTATAACCAAGAGAAAATACCTACACATTATGGTTTTTTCCTGTTCTCACCCAATTCACTCCAAATTTATCGTTGGAGGACAAAAAAAAGTGCATGTCATGTTTTGTTAGTATCCCTTGTCTAATTCCTCTTCATTCAAATCAACTCCAAATCTGATGCAATAAATTTTGGTAAAAAAACCGATTAGCTTTCACTGAATGGTCATATGTTCATGTTTATTATTATGGCATGTTCCAGCAACTTCCAACAGGCAAACTGAAAGATTACTAGTACTACTACTGCGATACAAAATAATAATGCAACGTTAAAGAAAAATACACAACATGCACGCATCTCACTATAACGCAATCAGATGAATTACATTAGCGAACAAACAAAATCAACAAAAACAGAGAGAGAGTTGCCTTTGTTTATCCAATTGTTTCTTTTCCACTGATTTTGTTTTCTCTCCTTTCTCTTCCAGTTTAGTAGTCGCCCTGGAATAAAAATGTATATACCTAGCATACTATTCCAAACTTCAACCCTCATTCTCCACGTACGCTCTCATCCTTCCAGCAACATGCACAAAAAAAGTATATAAAAAATAATGTGGGATTGCATAATAATATTGCTTGCTTGTTTGCTCTAAAGTAAGTAATGGAGCATTATCTCCTTTACGTTTTGTAGTCATGAATATATGGCTTTTATCTCAATGGATATATCATCCTCATCATGAATGGGATGAATGGACAGACTCCATTTCAATGGAGGAATATATAAACTGCTTTTTCTCTTCCATGCACAATCTCCCATACACAAACACATCACATAAACTTTGGTGTTGTACACACACACAAAGTCCAAAAACGGTTGTGCTGATACGGAACGGGATCCCAAAGGAGTAGAAAACGCAAAAGAAGAGAAGAAGAAGAATGGCGGGTGAAAGTTTCTCTGAAAGCCAGGATCATCTTTATTATTAGCAAGCCGGCTGCATATAACAGCAGCAGCACAGCAAATTGTGTGTATACTCTTCATTGTTATGGATGTTCAGTCTGTCCAGTGAAAAATATCCGTCGGTGGAACAAACACTTTTTTGGGATGTGAAGATATGCAGTAAGGAGTAACTCAGGTGGCACAATGACACAACCTTACAAAACGGTGTTGGTGCATGACTATTTTTTATTATTATCTCTCCGAGTACAGCAGAGATATATATTTACATGTGCATAACTTGATTATATTTATTATCTTAGTTTAGAATGCGTGTGCCATCCGCATTGAGTTAGTAGTTGGGATAATAATATTATTATATTATGTTCCAAATAATCTAAACTGGCATTACTTATTACAACCACATATTATACCTCTCTGCTGCAATTTGTGTGAGTTAAATACATACACTGTAAATACACAGATACAACGACCACCACCGGCATAACATGTATATATTATATAGCATCCCAGACGAATGGTTTCCTCCATGACTGTGTGACCGTTACAACATGAGTCGGTCTCCATGGTCCATGTTTCACTTATTTACCTTGTGCTTTAGTCGATTAATGCAATCATCTTGTTGGGAGAGCATTACTCACAGACCCAATTAGTTTTCACTGCTACTCCTCCGCTTGTGCTGCTGCTGCTGCAGCCACCGCTACTCCTTCCTCCAAGTAGCATATTATAACACGGCTATTTAATGTTGACCCAACAACACTGAAACTGAACCAGCATATATAAAAAAATAAAAAGTTGTGTTGCACACGCTACCACCACCACCACCACCAAATGGGCATAATACGGGATATTATTATCTTGTATTTATAGTTATATGGAAAAGGATAATAGGAAGGGAAGCATAGTATTTATGTGCGCTTGTTTAAATTAGACCATCACATCAAACAAAGCACAAATCTTTTTCTCTTCTCTATACACCTACCTATGTTACATAAGCTATAAATGTATGTATTTGTAAAACCAATTTGGGAATTTCTCTGCTGAATTCCACAATAATATTTTCATCCAATCAGTTTTAGCTCTGTACTATAAACTTTTTATACAGCTTTTGACTGTGTAGTAGAGAGAAGAGTGTGTCTTTTGTTTAAGTTGGTAATAATAAGTAGGATAATGTTGAGTCTATTGTTGGTGGTGATGAATGAGTGGGCAAATGGGAAAATATAGGAAAAGTGAGATAAAGAAAGAATGAAAGCGAGAGAGAGAGAGAGAGAGAGAAAGAGGAATGATTATAATGTGCCCCCTTTGTTTTTGTCAACTTTAATTTAGAATGGTATCGTCGTGGGCTTTGTTGCCAAGGATTTATCGGGCCTACCATCAAAAACGAGGTCCGTTTCCCTTGTATAAAATAATATTTGTATTTTGGGAAGAATCGGAGGAAATAAATGTTGTAGAGAGATATCAGCCATATAGCGCCAAAAACGGATTAGTTTCTTCAACAAATATATATACAAATGGTGTGAATGCTGTATACTTTGATTTAGAGGAGGAGGAGGAGGATACCAAATAATAAAAATTGCTTTTGATATAATATCTAGAGCATGCAGCAACATATCACATTATTATAGTGCTTCATTCAGAGAAATTAAATCAGTTGTAATGAATTGGAAGCTTTTGGCTGTGCAAATAGCGGCATGGCGACCAAATCTGCCATCCATCAATAGCCCATTATCATCAAAGAACATTTAGGAATCTCCAATAGTGTTAGCTGTAGTACAATAGGTAGCAATTATAATTCACTAATTATAAAGACACATGATTAAATACCAAAGCAAACATTATTAAATTCAGTTTAAGAAAAAAAAGTCGTTTACAGATTAGAGGAAATACATCTGGGGTAAGAAGAGACAAGTTGAATAAGAAAAATGCAAAACTGGTTTTTTATAGCTTTCCCACAAAATGATTGCAGGTTAGCACATAAAAAAATAGAATTGATGGAAAGAAGTGATATGATTGTAAAATGGTTGGCAGAACTAATCTGTTGATGGTGAAAATTGAAAATGAGTTGATGACATGAGCGGTTGAGTGAGCTGCTCACATGATCATCTCATTTCATTTCTAGCCACCAGCCACCAGTAGCAATCTAAATCTGTAAGGGGATTCACGTACGTGGAAAGAAGCTGATTTTACCCGAATCATTGACAAAACACACACATGTACATACATACATATAACTGCATATATTTATTATGTCACACGGGCATCAACTAATATTCTGGTGCTGCTGCTGGTGTGAATGTAGAAAAGGAAAAGCGATGCAAGTGAACTTTGATAGATGGGATAATATAATGAAGATTACCATTATTATGGTGATGATGAGCGTGTCGCTTTCATAAGCAAAACGTCTAGTTAAAGTAAGCATGTTTAGCAAAAGTAAGTAAGCAGAAGTAACAGAATAATAATATTATGTAGCTCTATATTTCATCTGCTCGGCTGCTGTTGAGCAGCGTATAATATTTTACAATCCTCGCATTATTGTCATCCTGACTCTGACTTTGACTCTCTGGCAAGATTGAGAATTTATTGGAGCGTCTATTTTGTTTGTATAGTATGTATGCTATATATTAGTGTGAGTGTGCCAGTAGTGGCGGTTTATGTGTGAGGCAGATTGCTTGTGGTTTTTCTGACTGGTGACTGGATAACGGATATTATAACAATGAAATTGTTGACGACTTCTTTCTGTCAACTTGTCTTTCTGTCTCCGTGTGGCGATGGTGGTAGCTCACTTTTGACTGAGCTCTTTTCCGACATTACACACTCTCTCTACACTACCATTTATTTGTGCACAATTATTATTATGATTTATATCAAATTGAAAGTAGTACACACGCATGAGTTTCTCGCTCTGCTGATGATGAACAATACACATATATGGGCTTTAGCATATAGGAAATTGAAAAGCAAGAGAGGAAAGAAGAGTGTGCAGGATAAAGCTTCATTTCAATTGTTTTCAATTCAAGGTGATTTACAAAAGGACAAAAGAGAGAGAGAGAGATCCTCATAATCAGAACAATACCTTTTCAACATGTTCACATTTTATTCAATTTACGCTGCTGAGAAAAGCGAGCAATATCATTTTATTGTCAATCCTTTCAATTCAATCAATTTTTTTTGTCTTTTTAACTTCAAATCAACTTATTTTAATAACATTTGTGCTGGGATGTGTGTTACAAATGGCAATTATGATTAGAAAATATAATCTGATATGCTACTTCTCTATGAGATGGCTTTGCTCTGGTCCGATTCTCTCCCTCTTCCATTTCATAATAATAATATTATATGCTCACTACCATCATCTCATCACACATCATGCCAAAAAAAATAATATGAAAAGTTGATGCATCCACCATCACCCTCCTTCCATCAAGTTGCTATATTGCTTCTCTTCATGGTCGATTACCTCGCGTATTGAAATGAAAATGTCACATGAGAGATTTAACCTAGGCAACCAACCATTCAACCTACAATGCAAGCTTAAAAAAAAGACAAGGTATCAAAACTCCACACATACATCATCATCATCATCAACCATAAATCATTTTATTAATCTATTAAAATGAAGCAATCAGTAAGGAATGCATTCATATGGGTAATCATAATAATGTTACTAAAAAGCGGATTAAATATAGTCTACAAACATAACCATAATAATGTGAACTTCCACTTAAAAATCTGCGTAATTGCTTTTAAAAAAAATATATCAAATTACAAATCTTCAATCTTTCCTAATCTCCCATTTTCAATGAGCTATAAAAAGTTAAAGGTTCGTTTAAAATAATTAATAGGTTCGTTAATATTATTCAAGTTACGAGGTTAGTTAATATGGATTAATCTTATCCCGAAAATAATGGAATGGGTAAGAAATACATGAAGGGATTTATCCGACGATAATACTTATGAGTTGGTGTGTTGATGATGACAACTTGTCTGGGAGATGTGGTGACTGGGCTGGAAAACCATTTTAACTTTGTTATCCTGATCCTGATAACGATTTGAGGCTTCATACTAATAATATTATTAATGATTATGTGGAAGAATTGAATTTAGGATAACCATTTTTGGTTTTTCCTCTTTACTAACTCCCTCCCATTGTCCCTTATCTGGGATCAGACATACGTACGGGAGGAGGAGGAGAAAGAAGCGAAAGGAAAATTAAACGGAAAACGGGTAGAAAACCAAACAAATAAGAAAACTGGTTAGTATTCTAATAATCATCATCATATCATTATCCTTATCACCCTCGACATTTCCCAATTTCAATTTATAAATCAAGTGGAAGTGATGACGGGATGAGGAGGATGAGAGCGAGTTGTGTTACAAAAGTACATCTTCCACCGATCATGCATACAACCAACATGTTGACTGCGAGTACATCCAATTTCATTTGTTTATCTTATTAAATGAGACCTATTTTATAAGAGTCAACCAGTTACTGGTACAAAGGAAGTACTCGTTAAAAAAATCTATCCGCTTTTGATACTATTTACATAGTGACCAGTTTTGTAATTTTGACCATCGTGAAATCTGAATTGACTCGTGAGAGGCTGTAAACCAAAAAAAAATTGTATTTTGCTGTGATGTGATGATGATGCAAATGTAAAGATAAAAATATAGTTGATGTCTCACATTATTATTTGCAGCAGCAGCAGTGCAATTTCAGCAGCTTATCTTTCGGGTAGCAGTTTTTTTTAGTTTAGGATTTTCCCTGTTTTTTTATTCTCATCCTATTCATCTGTGCTGGTATTTGCGGTATGTAAAGAGAGATGATATTGACAGGCTACCCAGCTTTTTGTAAAACAAGTATATAATGTGAAGTCATTTACCAGTGAAAAAAGTCCTTTTTTCTCCTCAGTTTGATGATGTATGTGTGCTTATATTTTTTTTGGTGTAATATACAAAGAATATAATGTGCATTTACAAGCATTATGTTATACCCTTGCATACTTTTGAATTCATGAAAGTAAATCTGGGAATACCAGGAGGAGTGGGGGGAAGTAGAAGGATAGATAGGGTGAGTCGCGTGAGCGAGTAAGCTTTGTAAGAAGAAGAGTAGTCGAAATGTAGCCCATTCCATAATATTATATCTTGTCTCTGGCTATTTCCATTAATATCCCTTGTTATAATATTATATTATTATACATATATTGCACATCAACTCAATCCATCTAGATCTCCGGTTAACAAGTATTGTGCTCGTGACAGAGTTACAAAATTTCCTGCTCCTGCTGCTGGTCTCCTTTTTTTTCTCTGTTTGCGGTTGGCACAGTTTTAGTCAACTCACTCAGCATTATTCATCTCTAAATATAAATGTATTTACAATTATCCCGGGTTGTACATACCCATATGTACGCTTCACTATCTCTGTATACGTTTTTACAATAAACTATTATAAGGGGATTGACAAGAATGATTTACTTTTGATTTTTGGTCAGAGCAACTTTCTAAAAAAAAATTCCTGAACCTTTAAAACTTTTTGGCTAAAGTTACAATCAAGTCATTTCCTAAGTATGCATATTATTCATATTATTTATGTCAAATATTTACATTTTTTTAAATTGAAAGCATACAAAATGAAGTTAAATTGAGTTGTCTTCATTTCATTTCATCATTCAAATATGTATGTATATTTTGTATATACCTTCTCTTCTACTTTTTTGTATTGTTGCTTATTTATACACTTGAATAATAAAGCAATGATATTTTAATGCATGCTCCCAGTATTTTTCATTCTTTTCAATAGTAGCATTTATTATATGACGTGAACCTTTCATATATTTTTTTTATGGCCCACTACGTGAAAAAATATTACGTAATGTCATGCAAAAATGAAATTGACTGACTGAATCACTATTTGATTTACACTACATTAAACATTGTGGGTATAGTCGATTAAGGGAACAAGAAAAAAAAAGAGCACAAAAGAGAACGCGGTAAAAAAACAGAACAAAAAGAATGTCATTTTTTTATATACTCCCATCTTCTTGCATCATGTTTTGTTGTGTGTACCATTCAACATCATTTCATTCTCATTTAATGTCATGTGCTCCCCGGCTTTACAAGATATTTCAGGTCACAATTCCCCTCTTCCTTCTTCAATTGACCCACCACCAAACAAACAAAAAAGAAACATGTCTTGTATACAAACCACAGTCAACACTTTCCGTTTTCTTTTTGGCTTCAGTGAAAAAAAAAATGCATTCAAGTGTATTTATTAAGTGTACCCAGAGAGTTCAATGCGGTAGCGAGGTACAATATGCATACCATCTTTTGATTCTTTTCAAAGATACTTTGTTTCCGTTTAACTTATATTCAAAGTCATCATCATCATCTTCATATCATCCTTGTCTCTATATTTTTTTATCTCCCAAAGTCCATCTTTCTTTTTTTTTTGGAGGAAAGCTGCCATTTCTTTAGTTATTTCATCTGAAAATAATTGCACCATTTTTTCTAAACTTTTCCTTTGTTTTGATTTTGTAACAAAAAAATGATGAGAATGAGAATGCATTCTGGGAAATACAATAAATTGTAACAATCAAAAACATGACAGTATTTCCATGCACAAATAATGTAAATCACAAAATATAATACAAACGTATTCAAACTTTTACCAGAGAGTCATCATCATGATCAGCAGCATCGTCACGGAAGGAAATTACGGTCACGTTTAAATATGCATTTATTTCTCGTTTCTCACTCACAAACGTTCACAAAAAAAACCTGGTTGACTTGGAGCAGCTTCTTGTTCCTTTTTGGTTTGGAAAATGAAGAGATTTGCACCAAAAAATGACACATTGAGCTTGTAACTTGCGTAGCATTCCTAAACAGACAGATTGTAAGCTACATAATAATAATAATAATAATAATAATATAATGTTATGCTGTTGTATGCTCTCTTGGGGTAAAACTGGGATGCATTCATGCATAACAAAAAACCAACATTGTTTTCCTCCTGCTTTCACACGTAAATATTGTGGAGAGAGAGAGAGAGATGAATGAGTGGTGTGTATGTGTGTCTAGGGCACCACACCACACTTTGAACTTCTTGAGAAAGAGATTTAAATACAAGAGCATAATAATAATATAATAATAAATATATATATGCTTTTCTTTAGGAAGCTCGGAAGGGAAAAAAAGGGAATGAAAGTAGGTGGTGGAGGTAGTGGTATGCTTTTGTATTTGCATTTGTTGTTGATGGTGGTATGGTGGTGTGGTTGTATGAGGAGTTTTATAACATGAAAAGGAAGTGGAGAAAATAAAATGGATACAAGCACATTTGTGTATCCCAGTCTTTGCCTTTTTACTCTGTATAAAAAAGATGACTTTTGTGGGAAAAGGGAGAAAAAAAGTGACAAGCGGGGGTAAAGGAAGAAACGTGGAATAATGTTGGGGAAAAAGAGTTGAGCACATTTTTTTTAGAAAAAAGAAAAGAAATGACGAATGAGGGAGGGAGTCGTTCATCATCATCATAAGTAGAATATTATCAGGCATAACAAGAAACAGAATGAAAAAAGAGTAGCGGGTAGTTTTATTTTTATTTTTTTTGAGAGAGAGAGTAATGTTCAAAGTTATTATGCGGGGATAGAGAGATATAATGTGATTTGAGAGATGGTTACACTTTATATATTACATCATCTTTTATTGCTCTTCTACCATATTTACTATATTTTTGTGCAAAATGATTATTATAAATACTAGCTAGTATATAGCATATTATAGTGTGCATATAGATAAATATACAATGTTGTAAGGTTGTTGTTGTGGTGTGTCGAGACCGGTAACATCATTCCACAAAAGCAAGAGCACCCATCCTCTCTCTCTCTCCTCTCGCTACAGTACCGCACCACCACCACCGTTTCTCTCTTACTTTTTTTTGGTGGCTTTGGCTTGGATTATGGCTTTTTGGTTTCCATGATGATCATTTCATATCCGGCCAAATGGAGTCATATCTTGGCATCATCATTAATAGTGGTGGCGGCATGTGTCACACAGGCAACTGAATCCAGTTAAAAGACTTGCAATCCCACATCATCATCATCATTATTATCATCATCATCCTTCCTCGTGTGACGGCCGCTTTTCTTGATTCATTCAGACCCAAAAAATATTTTACCACAACCTCTATCCAATATCTCTTGCTTCTTGTTATAGAGTTGATGTTGTGTTGTGTGTGGTATTTGCTCTCTCTCTCTCTGTGTACCTCTCCTTCTTCATCATCATCTTACTTTTTTCATCAATTTTCCAACCTTTCTTAATTCATATTTTATTTATTTTTCAGAGTGATACACTCCTTTTGCCTTGATGCTTGTTGGAAACACAAGACCACATTATTATTGATTTTCCTTTTTTCCTCAAAGAGAACATAAATAAATGCAATTATTTATAGATGCTAAAACACACAGACAAACACACATTACCATACAAAATTATTATTGTTCAAAAATAGTCATTACTCAAAACCTTCGCCTTCATTCCTTCTTAAAATGGTGAATGCGTAAAGAAAAGAGGAATTACCCCTGACATTCATCATTTTATAAACTTGGTATAAACCATGTAAAATTCCTTCTTCTCCGCCCACAAACTTTTACAACAAGAAGGGAGAGAGAGAGACAGTGGCACAAGGAAATTACAAGAAAAAGTGGGAAACGTAAAGTGGATTTAGGTGAAAGAAAGGAGCAGCATGTCACATTAAGTATCCCTCCTTCAAAAAAAAAGAAAAAAAAACTTTTCCTCAAACGATAACAGCAACAACAAAAGCAAGGTTGACTGAGACATTTAAATTGATATACTGCACTGCTGCATGGATCTTTATGAATAACGACGACTTGTTCAAGTCGTCAGTCATCATGATCGTCAACTGTGGCAAATGTGGAAGTAACTTGATGATTCATGATGATGATGTCGTGTAGCTATATATATGTACATAAATTTATATATATATATATATACATTGGTATATATACGTACATTATTCCAATTACCATGTCCTCCTTCAGTAAAATACTGCCTGCTTTGCTTATGTTATACTTTTGTGAGTGCGTGTGCTGCAGAGCATCACAAAAAGATTGTGAATTGATGCCAAACTTTATTGTTGTTGTCCTTTTTTCCCTGTATATTTTATTTATATACGTCTTATATACTAAATGTACCCCACTCCGTCTCTCTACCGTATATATTAAATATACGTGTTGACTACCAAGTCATCTGCATAAAGGTAAAACACACACAGAGGGGAAATGTCATTGCACATGTCATAAATCATGCAAATTTATGAATTTACTGTGCTTATGTAGCCCGGTTGGGCTGCTCTTGTAATATAAAAGCAATCACAGCCAAAAAAAATATACCAACTTTTTTATATCCGGAGTAAAAAAAAAATAAGCCAACAAAAACACACACACACACTTTATTATTATAGCCGGATGGAGAATAAGGGCGGTTATTGCACTTAGGCTTGCATTTGATATTGTAAACACGTTAACTGATTTGAATAGCTAATAAATTTTTTTTTTCTGCAGAGAAAATAAAATACACACATTTTCCCCTGCTCTGCAATAATTCCTGTAGTGTCATTAGCTAGTATAAGAATAGGTAGACAAAGACATATAAAAAGTTTCATTTGCACAAAATTTATTTTTGTTCAAAAGTATTTTTTTGAGAGTTGGAACTCTCTTTTGGGAAAGTGATCAAATATGTTTGTTAGAAAAGAAAGAAAGTAAAATTTGTGAAAAGTTACAATAGTAGAATAGCAGCATATCATCCAAATGCGCATTCCGTTGATTTTACATTTCTGGAATTCTTTCGGGGCATCATGCACCTTTATTGCATCACTCTTATTTTTTTCATAAGCTTTCTTAAATATTTTCAAGCTTTTCGGCTTCCCTACTTTTTTACCCAAGAAAGCAGCAGCCAAAAATAAAGTTTATTTTGTTGCCTTGTGCCCTTTCCCCAGTCGTATACACACACTTACTTTTACGTTTTATTATACATCTTCCTTTCCACTAAACCCAATTGCTGTGCTTTTAAGAGAGAGAGAGCAAGTTTTCTCCTCCGCTTTATTTCTTTCTTTTTTTTTGTGATGGTGGTGGTGGTGAATGTGGAATGTTTCATGGTCCTTGGAGGGTTTTCACAAGAGGAACATCAACATTCGTCATGCCTCTTGAAAAACCCTTATCATGACACCTAGAAAAAGTGTTCCGGAGAAGGAAGAGGACTACTACTACTCCACTACTCACTCGACTACATTACCATGATTCTTCCTCTTCTTCTTCCAACCGCATTAGTAAGCATAAGTTGAGTGTAATAAAATGACTGTAACTAGCTGACAGCTGCAAGTTTATTACATACGTTATATTTTTTGACTAGTCTATTTTGGAGAAAGGTGCAAGAAGCCTTTCCTCCCCTATAAATCCACCATGCTGCATAAATATAATATACTCCACATTAAGCTATTTCTCTAATGTGTCCAATTTGAGACTTTTTTCTTCTTCTTCAAGCAATTCATCCTTCTTCTTCCAAGCAGCAGCAGGAGGAGGAGGAGGATAAGATGAGAGAGTTGTTGTAGACGTAGCCCGTAAATTTTGGAAGATAAGTAATAAGTGTGTGGATGGATGGTGCTGCAGTAGTTTATATACTAAAAGCAGTGGGAAAAGAGTATATATAAGTGAGTGAGTGTTTGTGAAACGCTGATAGATGATAATCATGTCTGATTTAATTGTGCTGTTTGTAATAAAGTAAAACTGTATTTCTTTGCTAATGGCCCACACCACACGTCGTCAAGCCTTTTCCTTCTTTTTTTGGGAGGTTTTCCATAAGAAGAATAATAATATTACTTTCCATTCATTACCAAGTTTTATAGCTCATCTCAAACCGCACCAATTTACAGCAACATAAATTCGTGGAAAATTTTGGAAACAAGTTTATTTGCTACTTAACAAAAAATATATATTAGATATATATGTATAACATTTATATATACCAACATATATTTTTGGAATAATGGACTTGTGAGTACTTTCCTTGTAAAAATTATTGCCTTCCAAAACATTTCTCGCTCTTTGATTGTCTGCGTTGCAGAAAGGAGCCTCCTCTTCTGTTTATAGCTTACTTTTTAATGTTGCCGTCATTAATCATTTTATTTTTTTAAAAATGCCTCAAAAACAATCAAAACTTGCATACCTACATATTATGCATTATACCAATTTATTTATATGCGTTTCAAAACTTCAAACAAACCAAAAACAAAAAGGATAATGAATTTCAAAGAGAGAGATGCATTCCATTGTTGTTGTTGTTGCGGTGCAAATGACATGAAAGTGAGCTGAAAATAAATGAACAAATGAAAAGAACAAATATATGTTTTTCCAAGTAATTATGCCATTGATACTCTGCAGATCAAAGTACACAAATTTTTCCCTTTTGTTTCAAATTTTTTTATCCACATAAATTCTTCATTTTAAAGCTGTTGATGATGTTTTTATTACTTATTTTCTTGTGCTTTTGTTAAATAAACAATTCCATTTTTGTTACCCATTTCATCATTCCTTTGCATTTTTTTTGTAGTCTTTATTTATTTAATTATTTTCAATATTTTTTTTTGTATTTGACAATACATAATAATAATAATAATAGATGTAACATTTGTTGACAATTTTTTAAGTTTATAAGCATTTAACATCATGACTCAAAATGACTTGGATTTCAGCCTAAAAATTGAATACATTCACATTAGATATTTTAATTAGAATAATATGACAAGATAGAGACTATGCTCACTTGTATTTTTGTATACCTTTTGCTTTGTAAAGGTCGAAAAAAGGTTTTTATTTTAATAATTTTAATATAACTTAACTATATCTATTTTTACTAAACTACCATTACATCATTTTAGTCGTATATATCGCTGTAATCCATTTATATATAATATTTTATGATTATGATTCTCTTAAAGTTATAATTTTTAATTACAACCGATTGTCTAAGAATGTAGACAAATTTTCTTCTTTTTTTCAATATCTACGCTATATACGTATATATAGTAATTAATTAATTAGTTAATTATACGCATGCATTGTTGTATATTGGCTCGCTCCAGGAGGAAGACTTAATAAATACTCGTTTTTTTCAAAGTTATACAATAATTCTGTAAATTTTAAATACACTCTTGTTTGATAAACGCTGTGTCTAAGAAAGCAATGTTTATATTTTCTTGCGTAAGTAAATGAATAAGTAATTAGCACTATAATAATATAGGTATACTTACTTATCCCCATTTTAAAAAGTAACAGTTCATTATTTTATTACGAAATTACGTCAGAGCAGTCCATCATCCCACCACCGACATAAGCGAAAAAATACATTGGAGTTGTACAAATAAGGTTGAATGGGGGGAAATAATTTTAATCCTTTTTTTTTGTTTTGTGCGAGAGTGTAAGTATTTATGTAGCCGTAAAATGCAGACGTGCATTGTATATCATTTGTATATTATATTTATTTACCTTGCTCATTCATTCCCGTTCACACTCACATATTTTTACAATCCTGTTTTGCATTCCTTTTCTGAGATGATCAGGATGACAATATGGGATTATAGTAAATTGGATGATGCCCTCTGAGCATCACTCTTTCTCTACGTAAACTTGTTATACGATTTTGAATGGTAAGCATGTGATGATAATATATACATATTATGATGTTTGAGGACGAATGAAAATACTTGAAGATGAGTGGAGAATGAATAACTTGGTTTACTGCTCTTTTATATTGCTTTGGACCCAAAGCATTTTCATTTCCAGTGGTTATCGTCCTCACAGTAATCGCAGCATTCTTACTTTTGTCTCTCTTTCTCTGCTCTTATCATCATCATCATAACTAAAAGTAGTTTTTTGGTTGTGTATCGTGTATATATGTGCGTGTTAGGGATTTAACCACTTTTTTTCTCTTTCATTTT
>JAITYZ010001101.1:0-10048 GCA_027744595.1 Paronellides praefectus
GCAAATGCATTATTGTTATGATGATGGTGGTGGGATGATGTAAGATAAAAGAACTCAAAACACGCACGCTTTTTCGTCTTATCAAAACACATTCAATCAACCTCATCAGACTGTGTAAACATGTGAAAATTCATAACCTCGCTATTTTTTACCTTATCCTCTTTGCCATATTTCGAGTATTATTATTATTATGCTTTTTTGATGTGTTGATATTGTACATATTTTTTATATGCTGAATCCTGCTTGACGACGGTGTTGGGTAACGTGACTCTGATCAGATATCAGGTGTACACGACTACTAAAGATACACAGACAGAGCGCATCTGCTAACATGCGTCTTTTTTCATTCAATGCATGATCCCACACTTTTTTGTCAGCATCTTACGTCAATCCACCGTGTGATCTGATAAAATGATTGAAAAGTGCAAATCTAAAATCAATAAACTGTATAAAATATTTTTTATCCTAAAACAAATATGAGGATTTGGGGGGAGGATGAAAGAGTTTAGGATTTTCTTTTGAATGCTAATGTAATGATGTGTGTGGATGGATATACGGTAAAAACCGGGTAGTTTGATGCTTGCTTTTTCCAAAATGTGAAAAAAATATTCATAAGATGAAATGTGAAAAGAATTATTATGAAGGAGAGATATATGGTGAAAATATGCTGCATTGGTTAGTAATCATACAGATGGTACAATGACCTTTTTGTTTTTTAAAAGAAAATATTGCTGTAATTTTTTTTTGTACTAAAACAAGCAGATTGTGATGAAAAGTTGAAAAAAAAGACAGGACAAAAGGCAGTAAATAAACAAACATGAAACAAAAACAAAGAAGCAATAAATTTCCTTTTTGCAGCGCAAGTTGGATTGTCGTGAAAAAAGTTGAAAGCATTTTTTTGTGTGTTAATATATCTAAGACATAAATGTGCTGTATATATTGATATATGTCCTAATGCAAAAAAGAAATGTTGGTTCCCTTAAATAATTATTCTTATCATGAAGGTAAAAGATTATTTTATATTACCGTTGTAAACAGGTGGGCCGTAGACATAAGTAGTGGGATGAGGATACACATGATACGGAGTGGTTCCTGGAGGGGGTGGATGTCCCACAGTCCCCATCGCCACTTGGGGCGGTGGGGGTTGTTGCTGTTGTGGGGGTGCGCCTGCTCCTACTCCTTGAGAAGGTGCTCCTTGAGAGGGTGGAGGAGGCATGTGATGATGTGGGGGCTGTTGTTGTTGGTGGTGGTGGTGGGGAGAGTTTTGGTGTTGCTGCTGTTGTGTGTGTGGTGGAGGCGGCTGATGATGGGGAGGATGGTGACCATGTGGCGGACCATGGTGTCTCGGGTTATGATGATGATTATGGTGATGTGAATAGCTTGAGTGGTGGTGGGGAGGTGGGCCAGGAGGACCATGCGACGAATGTCCCTGGTGAATTGAGTGGTGATGGGGAGGAAGTTGTGAATGATGATGTATGTTATGGTGGTTGTGATGGGGTGGATAGGAGTGGCGGGGTCCTCCACCTCCTCCGTGATGATGTGCATGGCCTTCACTCCCACCACCGCTATGGTGAGGATGATGATGACAGCCTGGTCCACCTTGTTGTTGTTGATGTGGTGGGGGTGGGGCTGATTGAGGATGAGTCATGTGATGCATTGGTGCGGCGGAGACTAGCGGTGGCAAGTGCATTCCGTTTGGAGCAGCAATCATCACAGGAGGACAGCCAACTGGCAAAGGGACAGTGGTCATTACAGGACCTGCAGCCATTTGGATGGCTTGAGGATGTGGGTGTCCAGTTGCGTTGTATGTCAACGCTGTTGTCGTTAAATGTTGGGGATGCTGTGAGCTTATGACCATTGTGGTGGACCATCCCTTAACCGGACCACCACCACCGCCGCCCATATTCACCGTCATATTCCCACAATGAGGGCTATTTCCTGTAGCAGCTTGGCTTACAGGTTCTGTGTTTCCCTTGTTGTTGGAACAAGTAGCAGCACCATCTGGTGAGCTTTCGTCACCATCAGCACCCTTAATAATACCTTTCGTTGATGGGCTGACCTTTTCAGACTGGTTGGTTGAGGATGACGCGGAGGATAGCACCGACTCGGAGGAGGAAGTACTCTTTCTTGTCCTTTGACAAATGGAGTTTCTCTACATCCTCCACAATTTTACTAACCGCATCACCACCACCACCACCCCCACCTTCATTATTGTTATCCTCTTTCTTATTCTTAACATTACCACCACCACCAACAACAACAACCGTTTCATTCTTGTTATTATTATTGTTTTGATTATTTGATTGTTTCAAAGTCTGTTTCTTTCGCACCATCGTCGTATCATCAATCAACATGGCTTTATTTCCACATTCCTCCTCCGCACCAGACGAGTTACCTTGTGAGGTGGCCGCACTCCCCACAGTCTCATCCCCCACACTACTCCCACTATCCATACCAGAGTCGGAGCCCAGACCTTTCATCTCATCACATGAGTTGACACCTTCTTCCTCCACATCGTCCTCATCCCCAGCAATATATATAAGTGTATATATATTATATATATATAAATATATATTCAGCAGAAAGGTACACACAACAACACAAGTATATAGGTATATTTTTCTTGATTGTCAAGTAGTCTGTTGTACTAAAAAAATGAGCGCATATAACAATCATCTGTCTGTAATGTCTTGTGCCATTCACTTTATAATCTTCTTATAAATCCCCTCATGTCAACGTAACGTCGTCCCCTTTTTTTATTAATATAGCCTCGTAATAATTACATTAGCAAACTAGCAATACTAACAACATAATAGCATAATATAGTTTATAACTGAGAAGCTGCCTATTTTTTTATTAAACATTTTGCATAAAGCTTTTTTCAAAGAATGGAGTCACCCATCACGCTAGTTTATGTATGTCCCCTCCTACGCCTCACACAAAAAAGTCATTCAGTCGGATATACAAGCGATTTCTATTTTTCTTTCATTATCTTTCACGCCTACACTTGGATTCTAATTTCATATAAAGGAATGCCATATAAATGCATCATTATTATACACCCGAACTCCTCCCCCATAACTTTACTTGTTTCTACGAACCCGGAAGGAACAATGTATTTGAGACCCGCTCTTTTAATACTTTTGTCATCATTTCTACGAAGAAAAGTCATCATCAAAAATTGTATTTATTACCCAACTTAAAAATTTATTGCTCTTCTCCCTCCATTATTCCCATTCCACCTTCAACTCATAATGATCATTATTCCTCATGAAGAAAAGTACTTAAAAAAGGGAACTCTGCAAGGTACTCTCTCACTCTCACTAAATGACTCTCATGATTACAAATCATTCTAAAGATGCTTTTCATCATCATCAACGTGATCATCATTATGACGAATGTCTTGCAGTAAAAAAATACAAGTCTACTCGCTATACTACTACACACAAAGTTCCCCCTTTTTTCTTTCATACAAAATACCTCATCACCACACAAAAGGGCATATCACCCATTTGCTTGATAGGTGTACAAAAACTCATATAAATATATTTATAAAGTTGCTTGCTCTATATATTTTGCTGCTGCTGCTGACGTAATAAGAATGCAGAAAGGAATTTTGTAAGAAAAAAAAATAGTCAAGTCACACAAGTCATCACAATTTTTTTTTGATGATCTAATTTCTCCTCCTGCCTTGTTCCCTATTTCCACTATCCTTTTTCCTAGTAAAAAAATCTCTATACAGTACGCTGCATATAGACCCTATTTCCTTCTGATTAAGCTTTATTTACCAAAAAAATGTTCCTTTTCCCCTACCACCCTACATATCAACTGCTGCTGCTGCTGCAAATGTGTAACTATTTTATGTGTATAAAGGCCAAAAGTCAATTACTATTGCTTTCTCTTTTTCCCCAGCAAAAAATATCCTTTAAAAGTTGGTCTTCTTATGACAGGGAATGCTATTACTTATTTTTTTAGATATTATATCATCATCTTCTACAAAATGCACTACAAAATAAGTATTACGGGTAAAATAAGAAGACAAGGAGTGTTCTAGATACTTGTAGAAAACGTTTATAACACAAGTACATGGTCATCTTCAACATGATTACTACATAAAAAGGGGCTTTTAATCATCACAACAAGTATATAAAGAATAAGAAGACAAGGAGTGTTCTAGATACTTGTAGAAAACGTTTATAACACAAGTACATGGTCATCTTCAACATGATTACTACATAAAAAGGGGCTTTTAATCATCACAACAAGTATATATAAAGTAGTATGTGTGTCCAATCATTTATATACCATACTTGTGCAGGAGTGTACGACCTTTCCAACTATATATGTATATATTTTTATATATATTTTTGTCGTACAAAGAAAAAGAGATATACATATATTTATTATATATACCTACATTACAACAAGACGACATAAACATATATATTTTTATACTATTTATTTATATGTATACTATACTTAATAAAAAAAACGGACTCCCAACTCCAGAACAGCAGCAGCAACATTGCAACTTTCACTTTCAGAAGAAGAAAAAAAGTAAACAAGTTGAAGAAGAAGAAGAAGAAGAAAGTAAAAAACTTTCTCTTTTTATCATACATACAAAAACGTACACATATATATTTTTTTTCTCTGCTTACTTCAAAGACAGCAAGCAAAAAAAGCCCCTTTCTCTCTCTCTGTTCTCTCTTGAATTTACTAAGAAGAAAATATAGAAACGAAAATAAGATAAAAGTAAGAAGAAGAAGAAAAGAAGAAGAAAATAACATGAGAACTGAACAAGAAAAAATAATAAGAAGAAATAAATACTCAACTCAACTAACAACTCAACCAGAGAAGATGAAAACAAGCTATTTAAGTCCCATAATAATTTTTTCTATATCTATATTTATTATAAACTAGGAAGTATATATATCTATATATTATATGATTATATATACTAGAAAGTAAAACTAATTAATAGTAGAGTATTCAATTACCATTTTCTTATTATGTATCTTTCTGCTCTATGCCAATGTGTAATAATAATAATATAATTAATAGTATCGTCATTTTACTATAATTTTTTTTGTCCCGGAAACTCTTTCTCTCATATGAACATATACTACTACACTTCTACAATATTCAGTTAGAAAGATAGGTAACTACTCAAACACACCATATAAAACTAAATAGAGATACATTTTTTGTACAGTCACAGAAGATTAAAAAAAGTATTTTTTGAAAGGGAACCGGGAAAAAGTTACGTTTTTTTGTGTGTCACTCGTTTGTACGTGAAAGAGAAACTTTTCGTTTATAAAACTTGTACATGGTATATATAATATATATGGTAATTATTAATACTATAAAACTATCTATTTTTTACTCTATATAAAAAGGTAACTACTACACCCTAATTGTCTTGTTGTTGTTAATAATCACTATAATCAGTGTATCGTATGTCTTGCCATGTCCTTATTTGGTTAAAATATCAGGTTGCTAAACTAAAAGGGGGAAAAATAACAAATTAAATTTTGACGATAAGCAGAGAAAGCAGAGAAAGCAAGTACAGTCGAGTCTCGATGTAACGGTTGCTCAAGGGCGGATAATTTTTCCCCGTTATACAAAAATCAACTTAAAAGGTTTATTGTTCGGACAAAATTTTCACCGTTTTACGATATTCTAAATTGTAAACCGAACCGTTATAGTGAGAGTACCGACTGTACATAAAAAGGGTACACGCTTAGAAAAATAGGACGACAAAAAAAGCCATTAGCGATTGACACAATGTAAACAATTTAAAGCAGCGTAAAAAGTGTAAAAGCATCAACCTATGTAAATGCACTAATAAAAATAATTAAATTAAATTTAAGATGGATTTTTCAGGTTAAAAATATCAACAAAATTTGAGCAGCAGATGTTTTACACAAATTATATTTAATTATACCTACCTATTTTCGTTTGTTTTTTTTCATTTTAAAAACATGTCGACTTGTTCCATTTATTTCCCTTCTCCATCATTAAAATGAACAGAAAAACATGCAACTACCCAACAAAAGAAAGGATCATGTCTTAACTCAAAAAGTTTTTGGCTTTTTACTGTACAAAGAAAATTGGGGATATAAAGAGAGGTATAGATTTTGAATAGGTAATATGCAAAGTAAAAATGTGATAATGATGTAAAAACTTTTGGATATATATTTTTTTGGCCTGCAAAAAACTTTTGTGAAAAATAAAAGAATTAAAGATGAAATGAGGCATGATCACTCGTTTTTATTACACGAGTGCAATTTTTTTACACAACGTACTTTCTTGTTTGCTATTGAACACCAAAATATAATACTTAAAAAAGGCTTTTTCTTAAAAAAAGAAGAAAAGAAAAAAGAGTTGTGCTTCATAAATTATTATGAAAAGCCAACATGGCAATTACAATTTCACCCTCGAAGAAAAGTGAGCTGAAGAGGCGGCTTAATAACTCTCAACTTTCTCTCACATTTTTTGTTTTTGTTGGAAAAGAGATCACCTTTACGCTTTCCCTTTTATCTTCATTCAATTGTTTTTTTCTTCTTGTGTAAATATTCATTCATGTGTGTGTGTATTAAACGTGTAATCTGTAATAAGGATTATGGGGTAAAAGTTTGTGAGAAAAAAACATGTTAAGCCTTTTTTTCTGCATTTTTTGTCTATTTTTTGTATAAAAAACGAGGATACAAGAGATGACGGTGGTTGCTGGCAAAATGCCCTAATAAGTTGTTAGGCTTATTATTACTTGACGAAAGGATAAAGAAAATTGATGATGCAATGCTGGTTTGTTTACAAGTTTTTACTTATATTTGATTACCCTCAGAACAAAGTGTAAAAAAGTATAATAATTTTTCACCGAATTCTTACACCGGCACTAATAATTGCATGTTTTGAGATTAAAATAAATCGTCTTTACATGACATACATTTTATATAACTTTAATTTTAATCGATGGGTTTACAACTGTAAAATCCGAAAACTCGGGGAGATAAACAGTGTAAGCGTGGGTGGGCAAAGGGACTCGACACTCGACATTTATTTGGAAACTTTCTTTCAGAAAAAAAACTGTAAGTCGTCTCTTACAATCTGTACGTAATCTAAAGCATAAAGCATGACAAAGAAGATTAAGGTAAAAGATAAAAAAAACTTTTTTCCTCTTCTTCTACGGAAGTAATTCTTGTAACTTCAATGCATGTATCCTTTTACTAAATATATTCAATTGGTTCACATTGTTGTAAACGGGACAAAAGATTCAAGCCTTCTTGTTGTGGAATCTTGAAAATATTACCATTTTAATGGTATGTAAAACAAGAGAGAGAGAGACAGTGATATATACCAATATTATTTACATTCAAGTGGCCCGGATNAGAGAGAGACAGTGATATATACCAATATTATTTACATTCAAGTGGCCCGGATACTAGTCCTAAACTGGTGCGGTGTTTCGACTATTTTATACCTGCTGCATTATGCAGCTGCTGATTTACAAATTTTCGTAGACTGCATTATATCTCCTATCTCTTTTTATTATACAGGTGCACCTCTTCCTTCTCTATACGTTCATATGTATCATGAAGGAGACACGAGAATAAAAAAATAAAATAAAAAAAACTAGTGTGTGTGTGTTTTGCTCTCAAGTAGCATCACTGAATGACTTTGATCTATTGGGATTGCTCATAGGAAATTAGCCGTGAGCCAAGACAGGCATTCACTTAGAAACAGGGAAGCAAGCAAGCAAAAAAAAACAAGCAAACAAGCAAGGTAGGCAACAAAAAAAAACAGACAGAAACACACAGCTGCATAATGTCTTTGAACAGTTGAAAGAAAAATAGCAACTGAAGATGAAATAGCCGTATAACAAGAGGAGTAAGAGTAGAAGCGGAGGAGGAGGAATGATATGTTGTATTGGCACTCGTACAAAGAACAATAAAAAACCGTTACACACAGCTACTTATATATAACAGCTTATATAAATACACACTCGAGCATAGAATAGAATATGTTAGGAGATCCCTACCACCACCATCACCGCAACAACTGTAATATAACCATATGCATGTATGTAGCCACCATTTACAATTTTCATCATCATGATCATCATGCTAACTAACTAAAAGTGACTGGGAGGTAGGTGGAAAAGGAAGGTAAAATAAAAAGTTGGAGAAAGAGGTAAAAAAAAGGAAGACGTAGAAGAAGAGAAAAGTAGGTGGGGGAGGGGGAGGAGGAGAAGAGAAAATAAAAGGGGAAAAAGTGTAGGAAGAAGAATGCAATACAAAAACTCAACTCAGCCCTTTTCAGACCTTTCGGAAATAAATCTCTGGAATCCTCAACCAAAAAAAACTTGGTTAATTCATGGCGTGTTTTAACATTTTCCATGTATACTCCAATATTTTATGATGCAAAAGCAAGGTACATAAAAAATACAGATATCTGGAATCCTCAACCAAAAAAAACTTGGTTAATTCATGGCGTGTTTTAACATTTTCCATGTATACTCCAATATTTTATGATGCAAAAGCAAGGTACATACAAAATACAGATATATTTTTGTGCTTGTGCTTTAGTAGCAGACTATTACGCCACACGGCCATCATTCAACTCCTACTCATTTTTACCTCTTGGTATATATTTTTTTTCTTGAAAACTTTCTTCTTCAGGAATATCACCACCACCACCAGGAAAAGCTTTCTCTCTATTTTCTTTCTAGCCCACACACATACATTTTTCCTTCTCGATAATATTAAAATTGCCTTGTGAAAGAAAAAAAAATGTTAAAGTTGCCAAAAACTCGGTGTAGCGGAGAAGGCACAAATATTGCTGGTAAGGTAGGTATTATGTGATTGCGGTTTTTTCTCAGAGACCATTATTGGCAACTCTCATTCTCTCTTTCTCGTACTCCTACTACTGCTCCTGCTCCTGCTGCTGACAAGAGACACAAAAGAAAAATTATCATTTTGTCGATGGGAATTGCTCATAACACTTTACTTTTTGGAATGTATCAAAATAAACTGTGTGTTTGGGAGAGAGAGAGAGAAGTGAAATATTGGAGGCTTGGGATATGTGATGTGGTGTGTGACTGGTTGCGGCAGGTAAAAAAAAACTTTTTTTTAACCGTTTCGGTTTTAGACAGCCATGTTCACTTTGGTAGTATAATGATGAGTACTTTTTAATGTAAATGTACATGAAATGCTTTTATATATGGACAGGTATATATTGTTTTTTGGCTCTCTCTCTCTCTCTCTCTCTCTCTCTCGGAGGCCGAATGTATTTTCGATTAAGGAGCATGGAATTTGCTTTCCTTTTGTTTTTCTACGCCACTCGCACAATATATTATTCTACTCCTCCGACTGTGCATAATAAAATCCCTTTCACATTCCATTCAAATAGTCTTCTTGTCCTCCTCCTCCTCACGACGACGATGATGATGATCATGATTATCGCACGAAGAACACACAAGACATGCATATGGTTCAACTCCTCTCCCCATCAACCACTACAACAATTAGGCGTACAATCTATCAATATGCCCGGGCCCAGCGTTCCTACTAAAAAACTACTACTCCAGGGACCAGTACTCCCGGATTACACACCACCACACATACTTTTTATTTTTGATGATGCATTTTTTGTGTGTTGTGCCCATTTTCGGATGAAAGGATTTCCAAAAAAAAGTGAATTTCAAGGGGAAAGTGGGTGAAATATGGCTCATTTGCACGTACTTCCGAGTGCCTTCTCTAATGCTTCATGAATATTTTTTTGGGGATACATACTAAACCAGAAAGAAAAGAAAAATACTTTCTTCTTTTTCACTCTTCGTGTTTAACTCAGCTGCAATAATACTTTAATACTCCATTTTCTTACGCAACATGGAAAAAACGATAATAATAATAATAATATGACCATGATAATAATGTCAAATTGTGAAGAAAAAAAGGTATATATATGCGTGTGAGTTTTTCATGTAGTGTGTTGTGTGTGAATGTTCGTGTGTGGTGAAATAAAAGGTAAAATAGTATTTTTTTGTACA
>JAITYZ010001102.1:0-16541 GCA_027744595.1 Paronellides praefectus
TTTGGCTTTACTTTTTACACACAAAACACACAACCCTCAGTCACAACATATTATTATTACACAACATGGTTTACAATTCATCTTAATATATTATGCATATGTCTACTAGATACCTACAAACAGGTATAGTATTATGCATGTTGCGCCGTTTTGTAATTGACTTTCCTTCCATACCTGCTTCCGTCCTTGACGTCAATTCGTTGCCTATCACAAGAATCAGCCTAGCGCACACATGCTTCTTATGCAGTTTACGTTGTGGGGTTTTGGGGAAGAATGATGCGGTTATAAGAAGGAAAACGAGTTTTCTTGTTCCTTTTTTTGGTTCGCTACCACAAGATAAGTCCTCTTACAACAGCGCGTCTTTACATACAAATGTTTAAGGTTGTGAGGAATGGATTTTTAAGTGGAATTGTGACAATGACACTATTTTGCATGCATGTATTTCCGCTGAATGCATACGAAAGATCTTTTACTACAATTCCATCAGAGTAGCAAGATGACGACGAGACCCGTATGTATCTCAAATGTGTGTTGGTGCATGTGTGAGTGAATATATGGGAAGTTGAAGAATTTTTTTATTGTTTGTTTGACTTTGATTTCCCGCTGCACAGTTTTCAAAACCGGTGCTGGTAGTGTTCTACTGCTGCTAATGTTGGGGGAAAAGTAGGGTATGACCTTCACATTTGTGTCTGTGCAGAGAACTGGGTAAAATAGGGTTAGCGAATTAGGAATTAGCAGGTCGACTTTGAGATGATGACTTTGACTACTCCTTTACAATGAGCATGGAAAGTTAATTCAATGAGTGAACAAAGCGACAAATTTAATCTTTATTTATTTATTCAAAGGATCACAAGGTTGACCCATTTATATATATATATATGGTGGGGTGTATGTATATATGATACTTTTATAATGCGAGTCAGTACAACGGAGAAGAAAGGAAGAGCCCCTTGTTCATAATTGTAAAAGAATTACTAATTCAAGTCAATGACAAGGAAGGTTGTTGGTGCATTGCTTCTTATTGCAACCGTTGCTGCTTTTTAGTGCTGAACGAGCTGAGGGAAATATTTTTGTGAATTGATGATGATTACTATATGGCGGCGAAGGACAGTTGTTGGTTGCGTCTTTCCTTGTTCATAAATCCTTAACCACTTTGGAGCGTGCATTTTCTGTCTTAAAATGTCAAAAGTTTACATTTGTAATTTCTGTGTGGCTCATGTGAAGGATATTTGTTCCAAAAGAAATGATTTAGTAGAAGCAAGGTAAATGCATAATGGGAAATGCTCAAATATCAGAAAGTGAATCAAGGTGATTTTGGGCTCTGCTTGCTGCTTCTGCAGTTGATATAATTTGAATACCTCTGGAGAGATTTCTAATAATAGCTATGTGCACACACCATAAGCAAACATTTCTTAAAAGTTGGAGTTTGCCGTTTATATAGGTATTCATTTGATTATGCATTGTCAGCTACAAGAACAAATATAAGAAAAAGCGAATAACTGATATATGTACATGAAATGAGCGAAATAAGTATCATTTTTGTATCAAGGCTATAAGAGATTGGCTTATAACATTGTTGAAATTCCCTCCATTCTCAGTCACTTGATGTTTTTAAGACAAAAAAATAATCAAACAACTTTATATCATATTTTCTTTACATAGAAAATTGTTTGAATATAAACATGTTTCCAGATTGCGGGATATTTATGAACAGTAAAGTTCAAAAGTCAACCAATTAACGAAAAAATTGCAAAAAAATAATGGTCTCATTATTATTATTATTATTATTACCATCTGCCCACCTGCTAGATAAAACTGTTTATATCATAGTTTGTTTTATGAATTTCTAACAAAAACAAAAAACACGCAAAACTAATGAACTGGATTAATATTATATACCTATATGTGACGTTCGTTCCTGTCACCATTATCCTTACTCTATTCATTATATCATTTGTGTACATTCATAATAACATTCATTTGTGTACAAAACTATAATATGTCATTGTGCTTTTCCGTTTTGTTTGTGTTATCATTCTTATTAAATTATTATTATGTGATATGAATGGATACTCATTTGTGACAGAAATTTTCTGTTCATACATTTTTTATTCTCAATGTACTTCAAAAAGTCAGTTTACTACATACACGCATTTTATATATTATGTTATGTAAATATTACAAGAACAATGTCCTTGCTAAGTAGTCCAAGCCAGAAAAAAATTACTTGGCATCCCACAAAGTTGCCCGTTTTTTTATTACATTATATGTGCGTATAATGTATATCTATGTACTTTGTACACGTTCTCATGTGAAAATAAAATAATCTCACGGTCTCTCTCTGTATGATAGGCATATATAGTATCCAATAACATTGTGCTGACAAGCATGTACACTAGAGTAACGTCTCCGCAAAAACGTGTATACCTACCTAAAACCACACTTTTTATCTCCACCTTTTTTCCACACAGTTCCAGAATCATGTTTGTAAAAAACAAATGTATACACACGGAGTACATAGTCGGATAACCTACATAAAACCACACTTTTTATCTCCACCTTTTTTCCACACAGTTCCAGAATCATGTTTGTAAAAAACAAATGTATACACACGGACTACATACTCGGATATGTGAGGTACTGTATAACTGTGTATATAATATATATATTGTATTGTACGGTTTCACTTTCCTTTTTCCCTCTTGTTACTCTCTCCTGGATTTTTTTTCTTTACCCTGCTTTTTCTCCATATTTTGCTCTCGGATACATCAGTAGTCAAACAGACAAGAAGGGGAAGGAGACATGGCGTGATAGTTACGTGATCGTTATTCCTTGCCGAGAATTATTAGAGCAAATTGAATTGAAGCGTTATTACACTGATCACGTGCTGGGCCGTCGATTATTTCCTCTATCGTTTCTTCTCAACAGCATATATATACCATATATACTCATGTCGTGATCAATTCTATGTACAAATACATGTCATATAGAAAGGTACATGATATGCATTTAGAAATAATATTATGTATAAACAACCGTATATAATATATATACACTATAGTGCAACAATACTGTATTATTAAACATTCAACTTTTGCGTTTTACCCGAAATAGGATAAGATGAAAATACATTTTTAACAATGTGGGTGCCTTCATGAATGTCGTGTATGTATGTACCTATGTATGTATGTATGTATGTGTGTCTGTGGTCGTCGCTAACAAAAATATGAAGACAGAGAAAATTTTGTTTACACAGAGAAAGTGAAAGAGAGATAGAAAATGAGCCCGCGCTCTAACCCACCACCACCACTGCCGCCTTAAAAATGTATACACACAGTATAATACCAGGGTTTTCTTCTTGTGGTTTCGTGGAAATGGATCTTTTGCCAACTTTTTCAATCGATAAACCTTACATTATTGCTTTTTGTATTTATATAAAATTTTACACTATTGGATTTGGCGTGTTGCATCAAAAGAGAAGGAATATATGTATTTGTTGGATGTGTGATTTGTATGTTGTGTGTACTGGATACAATGAGAGTAGTGGATTTTGTCCTAAACCTAAAATAGAACTCAAAAACCTGATGACGTGATGATAAGGAAACTTTGTCGACCAACAAAGGAATTTAATTGAATTCAGCACAAGTTTTGAAAACCTATTGTGTATATCCCGAAATATATCTCTAAAGAGAAAATAAGGAACGACGACAATGACAACAACATAACATACGCGAATATCAGTTATTCACTTTACAACCGCATAAAACATATAAAAGTCTTCACTTGCCATCAAGTCTAATATTGTCACACATAAAAAATAGTAGCAATAATAATTTTCTTTCAAACGAAACGAGAATAGTTGCAAGTTCCGAGAAGACAAAATATTATCCACCTTTATACTTGCACGAGTTGTTGGTGGATGAAAGTCACTTTACCTGACTTCATTACTCTCATCCATTTATCAACTACAAAAGAACAACAACCAAACCATGGCATATATTTTATGTACCCCCCCCCACACCACCACCTACGCAAATATATCAAGCTTCATTTAGATATATGTAGCTATGTATGTATATTAAATGTATAGTCATGCAGTCATCAAGCTATTTTTATATTGTCTTGTTATTGTTACTTGTATATATCACATAACATATTATGTACACTTCATTTTCCTGTGCACACAAACAGCTAAAATTGCTTTCACCTTCCTTCTCGTTTGCGAAATTGAGGCTCTTTTCTTTCTGTCATTTGCGATTCATTAGAAAAGGAGAAAGATAAACAGACTCGTGAAATGCGGTCAGACAGGTTGCTCATTTTTCAAAAAAAAAAAGACAGTGAGTGGAAATGTACTAAGTATAAGGTATAGTAACTATACCTCACATGTTTTTCTTTTTATTACTCAAAAATATGTTTTTTAATGTTGGCTTATTATCTTGTTATATGATATGCTTATCTTACATTCTCATTTAGTTGGGCTTGTTTTGTATTGTTTGTTTATCTATTATGCGAGCAATATTTCCTATTTGTGTCATTCCGTCTTTTGTTTGCTTTTTTTAGCAGCGATACTGCGATATGCCATTTTCAACATCATTTTACTCAAGCACACAAAACACATAATTGACATGGTTGTGTACTTTTTGTGTATTTATTGGCTTGGCAGAGTGATTATTGACATGGCATGCTCATGCTTGTTTGTAATTGGAACTTTCGATTTGAAACTGAATGCAACAAAAGAGACATGTTATATACATCTTTTGCATTTTAGATGTGTAAACACTAAAGTTTATGTACAATTGCAAAAAAAGTTTTGGTATAAAGCTACTTTGGTGTTACATAATAATCATTTGAGAATTATTTTTTACGGAAAACAGTAGGAGAAACCACATAGCGTGTCCTTGATATATATTAGAATGTTGCAATTTTTGATGCGGAGAAGCCAGTTGCAAAATGTATTTTATGCCAGAGGTATTGTAAGTCACTTTTCGTTTTGTAGGGGCTCATTAGGGCAATGAGTCAATGAGTTAACCAGTTTAATAATTTAAAAATTTGAATGTAGATGTATGAGCGACAACGATAAATTTCTACACCAATGCAATAACATGAATAATGAAGAATTTGTACGATAACAGGTGATTTTGTCTTTAATTCAAAACTGGTATGAGCATTTAACTTAGGCATAAAAATATATGCTAACCTTCCAGGCTAATAAGCTAACTTGTGATGTAAGTAGGTTGTTTTTTATTACAATAATAGAAAACAAAGCCATTTTTCTTTTCACTACCGCCTTGGAAGTGAATACGACGACGAGTGCTTGGTCATATGGTAATGAACAAAATGTAGCTGTCGTGTGTCTCATATAAAGAAAATTGGATTAAAGCAGAGGCATACATATTTATACTCGATTATGTGAACAGAAAAAGCGCAATAATCTAAATTAAATTAAACAGAATCACGTTGGAGGCCATTGGAAAATAATAATTAATTAATTAATAATGAATATTTTGTACACAGTGTTTTAATTCTCATGTTTTATTTTTTGTGTTATTGCAGGTAATGGACATCCTACTAAAATGATTCCCACAAATACATTTATTACGATCCTATTGTCATTGCAAGTCCGTAAGTAAAAACTGAAACCATAAAATTATTATTGTTATCATCTTCACACCCAAAATACATTATGCCAGCATAGGTAATTTCATCATCAGCAAAAAAAAGTATTTAAAAAATTAGTCCAGTTTTGTGGAAATGAGCTCCAAATTAATTAAAATGTTCTTAGACAGAGAACATTAATAACATAGAGTTACGCAGTTGCACTACACATGAGACTATTTGGAATCATATTAGTATGTTTATACACCTGTTATAAATACTAACTATGGTTCAGGTTAATAGTTAAAAGGTACGTGTGTTTTTAAGCAGAAAATAGAATTTTTAGCCTTGACTCTCTATTGTTCCAAGAAGAAAATAATTTTCTTCCCCTTTTCCTCAGTACTTTTTGACGGCACTAATTTTTCGCACCAAACAAAACCGAAAATGGAACCTCAAAAATTTCCATTTCAAAAGTTTTGCTTTTTTCTACTTTCCAGTTTTTTAGGTATACCAATAGTATTCCTTCAGAGGTAAACCTATACCCAATCCATATATACGTTTTGTAAAGTCTTTACCATGTCTTTATGTGCTTTATTTCCATTTTTTGTGGTGAGTCAGAAAAAGAAGAGAAAAAAACCCTTTTGACTCTAGTTTTCTTTCCTTTTTTATATACTGAAGAGGAGCAAAGGATAATTGAATGAATGAAAAGGAAAAAAGAGAGAGAGAGAATGAGAAAACGGGAACCATTTCACTTTCGATTCATTCCTTTAGTGCAATTACTTAATTCAATATACCAACCTGGCAAAGTACGGAAAAGAAAGAGAGAAGAAGGTTCCGCTGTTACCACTGCTGCTGCTGCTAAACCACAAAGAAAGGAATGAATTGAAGTGAACAATAGAATTCAATTTTTAATTCCATACACAAGGTTAGCTAGGTATTAGACACAGGTAGGTATGGCACAAGTAAAAAAATAATTCAGCTGAAACCATCTTAGCATTAATAATCCTTTGTTATTGTCCCTATCCTCCTGTCTGGCAGTCACAATAGAAAAGATAGAGAGAGGAAGAGAAACCCTCTACCCTCTCATCTGCTGATCCTTTATTTCCAACTATTAGCATTACAGTCCGAATTTTTATATAGAAAGTTACCTAAAAATCATTCTCTCTCTCTCATCCTTACGACGTAAGAGAAAGGTAAAGAACACACGGAAAGAAAACAATCTGCTTTTGCGACTTTTTTTTTGGCGTACCGCTTCCATATGAAACTTATTACTTTCTATTCTGATACCGTTAGCAGCGGTCCTTGTGGAATGAAAGTCATTTGGCTGTTACTGCTTCTGCTGCTGGTAGACTATTTTGAAGGAGGCGTATATAACGCATTTCTAATAATTTAGCAGAAGAGAAAAGGTAAGGTAGTTAGCGTTGATTTGCCTCAGTGATTTTGGTGGTTGATTGGAACAAAATGCTGGGAGTATTATTGGGTGTGTTTTTATATGTAGGTACTTATATTACTATATATATATTGCGCTGGTATTAGATAAACTTTTCTCTTTTTTTCCTTGCGGTCTCTATAGTCTCTAGCTAGTTTCTACAAAGCTTAATAATAATAGCTGTATATACGTATGTGTTGTAACAATAGGGGACCACACAACCTATTGTTTGAGAATTTACTGAAGGACTCTCCAATTTTATAACTATTTCAATCATCGTCAGGGGCTATTTCACTCTATACTTTCAAGATATATATATTTTGACTTTGACATAGATCCGCCCACGCCACACACACTCACAAATATACGTGCACATGTACAGTGTCAATGATCTCTCTCTTTCTCTCTTCAGGAGAGTTTTCCTTCAGCACTAATTGTTTTTGAACTTTCAACAACGTTGGTGTATATGACCTTTTTATTTGTTCCTTTTACCCTTTGATTTCCTCTTTTAATAGCAAAATCCTGAATTGAATAGACGAATATTACAAGCCTTTCTCAGTTAAGCAAATAAAGTTACTGTTATTGTAATGATGCATTATTATTATGCTATTGTACTGCTACGCCATTGCAAGCTGCAACTGTTCATGACTTTCCTACGGAAAATCGAGTATTTATAAAGCAAGTCATTTGCATAATATATAGAAATTAAATCCATTATTAGACTAATAATATGCATTTGAATCCACCCATCCATATATATACGTCAACAAACTAAAATTTGTACCTGGCAAACAAAACGTATCATTTCAATTTCTCGCTATAGCCATGCATTTTTAATACTCTGCCCTTTTTTGTGTGTATCTCCATAAACTTTTACGTAATGTCTCTGCAAATCGTGTATTTCCAAGAATTTGTTCATTTCTCTGTCCCTATTCTTCATTCATGACTTTAGTATTAATTATGAGAAAGTTTCCCATCCATCTACAACAAGCACTACTACTACTCCTTCTTACTTTTACCACCTTAAATCTAAATGATCTCCAACTGGTTGGCTTGCATGTATTCTACCTTTTTTGTCTACATGGAGGGAAATATACAATTACATTATTACTCTACTAATTCAAAACGTTACTCTCTGATAATATATCAACTGGGAGAAAAAGGGAGGAAATAAAAGGATAGTCACGTGCCACCGTAAATTACAAAAAACCTTCAACTGCAACTCAACTTGAGTTTTTTTTGTGTTTTCTTCAGCAACATTCTTTCTATTCACGTATATGTGTAGAAAAAGGGAGGAAATAAAGGGATAGTCACGTGCCACCGTAAATTACAAAAAACCTTCAACTGCAACTCAACTTGAGTTTTTTTTGTGTTTTCTTCAGCAACATTCTTTCTATTCACGTATGTGTATAAGGTGATCTACCTATATACCCTATCATCTTACTCTGTGTGTTTTGTATACATACCAGAAAAAAATACAGAGAGAAAAGGAAAAATTAAGGTATTCTTACGCGTGACTACTAAGAAGAAAAAAGAGAGAAGCGGGGAAAAGGGAAAGTGAGAGTGAAAACAAACTTTTTCCTTCTTTCTTCCTACTGCCTGTCTTCGTTTTAATGTTTTTACCTCGTTTGTATTATTATTACTACGGAGTGTTTATATATACACTCGCCTCGGTTGTTTAAATACAGAGCGTATAAAAAGTAAAAAAGTGAAATAACAGCAAGAGAGCAAATAGGAAAGTTGGCAAATGATGAAAGTGCGTTTGTAGTAGTCGGCACAGTAGTAAATGAACTCTGAGAAAGTGTTTATATATACACTCGCCTCGGTTGTTTAAATACAGAGCGTATAAAAAGTAAAAAAGTGAAATAACAGCAAGAGAGCAAATGGGAAAGTTCGCAAATGATGAAAGTGCGTTTGTAGTAGTCGGCACAGTAGTAAATGAACTCTGAGACAAGAAAAGAAAGTGGCAGCATAACAGTGGGGCAGACAGTAGTAAATCTTAAAATTACAGAGAGAAAAATAGAATAGTAAGGAAAAAAGGAGAGAGAAAATACAAATAGCCTGCAAAGAACAAGAAAAAACCCGAAGGATGGGGAGAATGTTTAATGTAACACATTGGAAAAGAAGACGGGGAAAAATAAGAAATAATAATAACATTTGCCAGGAAAAAAGGGAAACTTTATAGGGGTTTTTAAAGCAAGGGAAAGTTCACAAGAAAATATATACATGGCTTATAAAAATGTGAATTTGTATTTTCCCCCTTTTTTACATTTTTCAAATGATGAGCATAGCAGTGGCAGTGACTGACCACGACCACTACTATACAACCGCACCACTGTGCGCGTTACTACATTTTTAGGTGTGGTTTGCCCAATAACTTATGTTGCTCTTTTTTATCTTTGAAGAGAACAAAAAAACTTTCATTTTCAATGGAACAACTGCTCGGCTCGTTAGATCTTTGGAAGTGCGTTCATATATATGGTGCATATAAGGTACATGTACAAGATAACTTTTTATATAAAATATGGTAGTTTTTACATGTATTTTGTAGTAATGACCATTTTTGTTCTTTTCCCCTTTCAAGTCGACGTAGTAATAGCAGTATACATGGAGTCTACAGAATAGTTGGTTGATGTGGTGTTGTGTGCAGCAAAAGCAGCAGTACACAGTCAAGTCAGCCTGACAAGAATACTCCGTTCAGTTCCCAGGAACTAATTTTAAGCCTTCTATGCATATAATACTGAGTATTTGTCTGTGTCTCGTTTCTGTCTGCTGAGGGTTAACTGTTTTCATTGACATTGAAAGCGTGTGGATGAAAAGCATACAGCAGACAACAATATTATTATTCTTTGCTCATTTCTCTTTCATGGCCGCTATTGTTATTATCAAACTTTTATCTTTATTCATAGAAATATTATGTAGGTATATTGCATATTGTATATTCAGGGTCTTTTGCAGTTTTCTAGGAATGTAAACTAATGCACACTATGTAGTTCATTACACTTACCATATTTCCTTTTTGTTGTTGTAGGTTAAGTTAAGTTCCACGCCGTTTTTTATAAAAAAAGATAATTCAACACACCATATGTTAATGATGGTAAACCAGTCGAATATTTTGTCGTTGTCTTGAAATACAGTTGTCTCAGTATTCGATTGATGCAATGAATTTAAAATATTCCGTTCTGACTATACACTACCTTCTATTATTTTCTTGATCTGCTCTTAAAAAACTGAACCAAGAAACTTTCAACCACGCCAATTCACATGCAAGGTCATCCTATGAATACGATTCAAAAATTATCTCTTTCAGTAATCTATTTTGAGCATTCATTACAAATACTGCGTCAGTCTCTCTGAAGGTCAACAACAGATGTGTAAAACATGGAAATACTTTTATCTGTTACATGTATTTACTTATTTTGTTAGATTGACAAATGAAAGTTTAATTACTTTAGAAAATTAGTAACAAAGAAATCCTCTAATGTATGAATACTGGGGTCTATAATAAAGTTTGTGAGACTTTGTGCGAATACGTATGTATATATATGAAAGCATACAATAATATGCGCGTATACTAAAAACGACTGAAGAGATTTAAGATGCCCTATCTGTTTTTTGTGAGGACAATTGATGGGATTCCAATTACATAAGATGGCGTAGTTAATAGAAAAAGACAAAAATATCAAGGATACCCGGAAAAGAGTGCTGAGACCAGTGGTAGATATGTATGTAGTTTACTACAACTACCTCAATAACAGTAAAAGTCGACGAAGCGTGTAATCTATAATGATACTCTGTTGTTCAGTTAATCATTCCATACAAAATACCATATTACCTATGTACCATCGTCTCTTCCTTCCTATTAACTATAGAGTGACCTAAAAATAACCAAGCTTCATTTCCAGTTTCTTCCTTCTCACACAGGTCTACACACACTAACAAGCTATCATATTCATACCTATATACATAATAGGTATACTTGCGTATACATGCATGGATGCATCATTATTACGATCATCATCATCATTGTGCTACTACTAGACTGTAGCCGTTAAAGGTGATGCAATGTTAAGAAAGAGTCCCATTTTATGATACTATGTCCATATTTGCCAACCTTTTCATACGTCTTTGCATGCAAAAAGAGAAAGTGAGAGTTATAATAATAATAATGGATCGAATGAAAGATCTCACAACAACAGCAACAACGCGCGGTTCTACTAGCTTCCTTTATATAATATGCTTACTTTCACTTTCTGCCAGACACATTCCTACAATTTTCATAAACTGTGATGCGCATGATGATAAGGATGATGATAATGGTGTGTGTGGGGGTATGTATGTAATGAGGAAAGCAATTTTTTCTTCCTTATTATGACAGCAAATGCTGCCGTAGAGAGAGAGAGAGAGAGAGCAATAGCCTATCTACAAACATATATTACACAGGCATCCATACAAAACATTTCAATGTAAAGGATACTTTCAACAACAAAATTGCGCCATGAGCAAGCAAGCGTGTAAGTGTGTAAACAGCTTACATATATACATAGGTAGGTATATGTATGTGCGTATAACATTCCAGCAAAAAGAGAAGCTAAAGTAGAACCTGGACGATTTTCAAGAGAGAATATATATGACATCAACAAGAGGGATTTAAATGGCAAATGCGTCAATTTCTGGGGCTTATGTATTCTGTTGTGTAGAAAATGAAATCAAAATTTTGCAGGTGTTTGTTAACAAAAATTGCTTGAGAGGAAAATGGCAACACCTTTTCATGCGTTATTACGTGTGATTACCATATGATGCCGTTGGCAGTAAACACAATGCTGCTAACAATGCGGCAGCTAATAATAAAAAAATGGTACGAAAAAAACATGTGTAGCACCTTTTGAAAAGCATTTGAGAGAAAAAAAAGGAAAACATTTTTTTTCTCCTTGTTGCTTTGTACGTAAATAAGTGCATACAAAAAAATATACTAATAATAATAATAACTAAACAAAATTGGAAAAATAGAGAAAACCTCATTTTTATTCATGTGTCTGCCCTTAAAAAATCAGGATCACGCAGCAAAAAACACCCTTTCATAAGGGTAGGACTAGGACATGCTGGTAATCCACATGTGTGTTCATATTATAATACGGAAAGAGCACTTTTATAACAACTTGTTCATAAAACCACTCACATATTATAGATAATACCAAACACAAAAGTGAGTGGTGTGCTTTCAAATATAGCCCGCTTTTTGTTGTTTGTTTGTATGAATCTCGAATCTCGATAAGAAGAAAAAATTTGCCCATTATCACAGCTAAACTTTTGCATGGATTTTTTATATGACAATTCCATCTCAAGGCCTTAATAAACATGTTACTCTAAATATAAATCATACAACATATATATATATATATATGCTCATAATATGTAGTAAATAGGTGTGTAATATATCAATTTTCAATCATTATCCCATATAAAGATATTCCTATGTCGACACTTTGACAATTATATTAGTGTAGCAAAAGTAATCTTTTACACTTATCCAACTCCACATGTACGTATATAACATATAGTAGGTGGCTAACAATAAAATAGTATTCTTTTCTATCAGAGAAAAAGGATAATATAATGTATGGAATCTTGGTTGGTGTGCGAGAAAAAAAGGAGACAGAGAACAAGAGGAAAAAAAGAAGAAACTTTCCTCCGAAAGAAAAACTTTTTTTACGACTCGACAAATGAAAATCTATAAACACATGACTTTTTTGTCTAACAGAAGGTACTTATTTATTTGAAAAGTTTACTCATTTTGTAGGAAAGCTTAGAACACTTATTTCTAGGGTAAAGAACAATTTGCAAGTGTATAAATTTAGAATTTTTTTCTTCTTTTCATGGTAGCTTTCGCCATACATACACATATGTATGGGAGAATAGTATACGAAAGGAATATTAGGGAAAACAACGCAGTTTCTTCTTTGACCCTCTCCTCTTGCTAAATGTTATGCATTTCATTTGGGTTTTTAAATAGAGATTTGAACGGCTAATAAAAGAAACAACAACCGTATATGTAGGTTGGGAGAACTCCGCAAGGTTGGATAAATTTATTCATGTACGAACGTGGACAGTAGAAAAATTGATTGTGTTATGGTGGTTGTGGAAAAAAAATAATTGATCAAAAACTGATAATTTACAATTTTGGAGAACTTTACTGACAGTAAATATTTATCACAAAAAAATGGAAATTAAGTCCATAGATAGGTCGATTCCAGGGAGTTAGGGCATTAGTGAATTGCTAGACTATGGGTACTGCTAAAGATAAGGAAAGTGAGTTCAACTTTTGATGACGCTGTTTTGGTGATATTTTGTAGGTTATATTGTGCTGTGGACATTATTCCTTTCTTCATTACTATCTTTGTTCAACTATTTCTAAAGTATATCGCCCATTGGATTGAATCATTCGTCATCCATGATCACCAACTACACTACCAAATCCTAACAGTGAAAGTCAAGCGTTATATTTATTTATTTACTTTAAGCAGCAGCTGTTGGTGAAAGCGCCACTTTCACCACTTGATTATTTAAAACATATTATAGGTATATATTTATCATGTGTGTGATATATGGAGGGACAGCGAGTGATACATGAACGGAATTTAGTAAAAGTAACAGTTTGAAAATCAAAATTATGCTTTCACTCCAACCGTACGACGACTTGTCTGTGAGCAGATTTGACTCGACCTAGAGACTATAGAGATTAAAGTGGTGGATGATCGGAACAAGAAACCAAATCTAGCAGGGAATATGCGGGTTTATCCTCAACCTATTTATGTATACTTTAGGTAGCATTGTTATTGTTATTCTCCTACTATTAAATGCACACTCTTTACTCACACACACGTTTATGAGTGAGTGGTAGGAATGAGATTTTCCACAAACAACATTGAATTTACTTTGATCTCCAAATGCCAATTGAAATCTCACCTCTCGGGTTCTTCTTGTTTCTCTCTCACACTCTCTCTTTCTCTATTCTGCTCCCTTCCACCAAAGCAATAGTAGAAGGATCGGCCAAAGTAAAAAGGGCTCTTTGTTTGAAAATCGGTTTATATTTCTGCTTTAACTTATCCCTCTCTTTTGAATGCAGTGCAACTGTTCCTCGTTGGCTTATAGAAAACAGAGCAGTTGTCTTTATTCCTATTTGAATATTTATAGCATCCAGCAAGAGAGAAAGTGAGAGTAATAACCGAGCGTTGACTCTTTGTGATTTGCAATATCGCGCAGGATATTTGATGATGTTATGCGGAGATGTGGTTTTACCTACTTTTAGCGGTCTGGGTTTACAACACATCTACAGATCAACATACGCTCTCGCTCCTTCAGTTGCAACTTGAATTACTATTATAGTAATAATGGCATAAAGACGAAGCTTGTGAAACGAAAACGATGCTCATTGTTCTTTGGGTAATGATGATATAAAGGGATGGATATATTGTATAGGAAAGGGGATGGAATGGAAAAAGAGAAGAATAGAAAATCAGCAAATATTATACATAGCAAATTGATATATATATATATTGTGTTGATGGTGGCTTTTACTATTTTTATGCTTGAGTATTCATGTTATGGAGCTTTGTTAATATGTTTACTCTACAGTTTCATTGCTGCTCTGCCATGTACATAAATAATATATGATATAATATGCTGGTTTGTAGGCGTGAGTGGTTTTGAATGCTTTTGTTGGTAGAATGGTTGTTGTACGACTTTTGAGAAAGTTGGAGAATAAAACACAAAGATCCCAGCCCATACCCAAGGCTCACAAGCTTCGCTGAATTCACAAACGATAAACCAATAAGAAAACCACATAATGGGAAAACAAACTTGTTGTGTTTTTCATCGCTTCGTTGTAGTTTGTAGTAGTAGCAGTGTTGCGTGTTTGCAAAAGACAGAATAGAATGCATAAAAGTATTTATTGTGGTGCAAAATATCCAAATTCAGTGTATTGGTAATGCAGCTCACAAACAGGTTTCTCAATTTGGAATTTTGGGTGAAAAGTGAGGAGAAATTTTTTCCAAGAAATAAACAAAAATTGTGTCGATTTCATAGAAAAAAATTTCATCGAAATTGTAGCGTACATTCTAAAAATATTTGTTATGCCATCAAAAGAAAATATTTTTAGCAATGTAAATAAATACTCTGGAAAAAGGAAATTGGAGCAGACTGTGGTTTGCATATAAAAATANGAAAAAAATTCATCGAAATTGTAGCGTACATTCTAAAAATATTTGTTATGCCATCAAAAGAAAAATATTTTTAGCAATGTAAATAAATACTCTGGAAAAAGGAAATTGGAGCAGACTGTGGTTTGCATATAAAAATATGTTATCTAAACCGAAATACTTGAGTATAATAATAATGTATGCTATGTTTATCAGCGGCTCTTTGTCGGTTAAGTTTGTATTGAGTATTAAGTTTTTTTAAACCTCGATGCGTTGTCAACGACCTCGGTTCTACAGAGGTGGCTGGTCAGGTCAAAACCAGAACAGAAGCAAAACTTTTTTATTCTTCATTTTTTTAAACGTTCGTAAATATATACTTACGTTGTTATATCTAAATATTATAAATTTATATGTATGATAACTTTTTAAGTATATAGCTATCAGAAAATGTGAACAAAATCGGCTGATTTGATGCAAAAGGGAGAAAAGTTTTTCAATGGGTAAAGTTGGATTAAGTGCGGTTGTAAAGTTTGTTTGTATTTATATTTAATTACTTTTCTGGTACGACAAATTTTGACCTGTTTTAACTCAAATTATTATATCCGCAGTCTGCATACAAACGGAAAATCCTCTGCCATGAATGTGGTCAATATAGTAGACCAAGTACAGATAGAAAGAAATACGCGGGGTTTACATTATGAAAAGAAGGTTAAATGGTTAATGATGTACATAAAACTTTTCCAGTAATTATTGTTAGGTATTTTAATTTTATTTAAAAGATATTACACAGTCCTCTGATCATGAGTGACTAAATTACATGAAGTTTTGCGTGTAAAATATAATAAAGTTTTTTATATTTTTTCCTGTTGGCCAATTAAGATTGTAAAATGATAGCGAGGAAGATAGGTCAAGTAGTTTTATTTACATAATATATTTTTTGTTCAAGTGGTAAAAAAATTTATTTGTAAGCATTTTGTCCTTTGAAGTTGTTTGAAAGGAAGGTTTCTTATTGGTGGTAATGGTACTCAGGACTCAGACAAGTATGTATATACTGAAGTACCATTAATTAGTATAGAGTATATTGTGCTCGGATATCACTGATTATCATGCAAGTCTGAAATTGGAGTTTTACTCTAAAACGTTTGCTTGACTTGTTTGCAATAAAATGTCTCGGATTTGGGATAAAAATTAAAAATGGTACCTCACTTTTATATGCTTGACTAATTTAAACTTATATTATGAATCCCATACTAAATAGTTTAACGCCGACAAAAAAAGGTATGGCTCAAATTTAAAACAATCTAAGGAAAGATGTCTGT
>JAITYZ010001103.1:0-12791 GCA_027744595.1 Paronellides praefectus
CCCTGAAATAACCCCCCCTTTTTTACCGAATCCGTAGTACAAGTTGACTAAAAATAAAGAAGTCAAGGTAAATACTGTTCAGTGGCTTCGGGGGATATATTATCGAGATGTAGATATATAAATAAATTTATATAGATAAACATGAATATAAAATGTATGAAAATGACAAGAGTTGTTTTACATAGGTACGCAATGCAATGATCATTCACTGAATGTGAAATAGGATACCTTGAAATCATTCGTGCGTGTGTAATAACAACGTAGAGAAAAAGCTTTCAAACTGGAGGTGTGCATTTATATTATATCATTATGCTAGCAATTCTACATGTTGTATATATTCTGTTTATGCTTTGTTTTTCTTCTTATATGAAAAGGTAGTACGTTTTTTCTGCTTATTTTGAAGGGAAAATGCAATATTATCATCCAACAAACCATGAAAATGTTAATGCGGTGGAATGGAACTGGAATGGATTCTGTTTTATCCGGAATATCAGTAAAATCATTCTTGAAATATATGGAGTATCGTAATAACGTGCATATTTATCGCGATGTGTTGTTTACGAGAAGCAGAAAAAAATGTTGAATATGTGTCATTCAGAAATTCAGATGCAATTCTACATTGCCATGAAATTAGATTCATAAACATGTAAAATATTTGGTATGCATACTTTTGTGGATGGAAAGAATTTTTATTACTGGTTAGGTCAGAACAAGAGCTCATGAAGGTATTCCAGTTTCCAGCTTGTTGAAAATGTAATTCGCATTTTTATTTATTCCAAACATTTCTTATGAAAATTCCGCATTACGAACTTTACGAAAATATCTGACAATTGGAAAAAAACGCGTTGTAAAAAGTTCCCACAATGACATTTGACATTCGTTATACAAACTATTGAAAAGTGGAAGTATAGAGTGGAAAGTGGAAAGTCCTTTCCTAAAATAAAACAAAAAATGGCAACAATTATTATTTCCCCTCTATATCCATTATGTAAACAAACAAATGTGCAATGAGAAGAGAAAACAGGTATACTAGTGGCAATTAATAAAATACACTGTTGCAAAAATGTGAACATGAGCACGTAACAACTACAACACAGAGAAAATAACAAAAAGAATGAGCAATTGATTAAAAAACAACAAAACTTTGTTCGTTCTCGTGTCACTCATGCTGTCGAGAATCCAACATCAAGAAATTCTCAGTAGCAATTTGAATTATGAATCCAGCCAGGTGGTAAATGTAATCAAAACCAACCTACCCTATTTATTTTTCTTTACTTGCTATACAAAACCACATTGTTCTCCGTGAATTCACCAAAAACATCGTTATATTGAATCCTAATTAGTGGCTCATTAGTGTAGGAAAAAGATATCCTTATGTTGTCTATTTATTTTTTATCATTTTGGAAGGGATTTAAAGTGGATGATTTACTAGATAGATAGTTATTACGGGGAAAACCTCATATTCTATTTTATTATCAATACAAGCAGGATGAAAGGTATGAAAACTATTTGTGTGAAAATCATTCTGTCGAAAAATAATTATTTTCGACCATCCAAGATTAAAATACTCAGGAATATTATATATAACAGCGCTTTAAGGTGTACATGATACACACGTAGGTATTTACACCTGCACAGTTTCCATTTAAGTAAATATAGTTCCTGTCCATTGTTCTGAATAAAATATTGAATTTGAATTCTTATGCTACCCACACATTGAAGTTACGAGCATGTTTCTGTTGCCCAAGCACAGGTGAACATTTTTCAGATCGCTTTTATATTTATGTGTATGCTTCATTTGGCATGCAGAGCAGAGGTTGATTGTTTTTATGTTATTTCCAGGTGCAAAAATAAGAATACTTCACACTAATTATAAAGTATATATTTTTTATCGAATATCCAGCTTGGTTTCTACAACTTTCAATTTAATTCCAAAAAGGATTCCATATTGTTGTTTATATATGAAGCAATAATAGTATTTTGATTTTACAATTTTGGATTGTGTCAGAGGAAAAACCAAAAAAAAAATTATCTCCTCTTCAATTCAACTCTCAGCATATTATACCTTTTTTAATAGGATCCCATTAATGAATAGTTCATATATTTGTATTTGCTCCGTTTCTTGTTCAAATTCTTTTTCATTCAGCTAGACTTGTAGTGGAGACACAAGTGTGTATAGCTTTTTTCTACACAAGGAAACGTGAACTGGTTTGATTGTTCCGGTTCGAAGAACCCGTATCTCGAAATCTCTTGAGATTTTCTACTTCACTAAAGAGTCCGCTATTTTTCCCCTGCTCATCTTGTTCAACTTATATACTATTATGTAGCTATGCTATGATATGATATAATGCCTTTCACTCTTCCATACTTGGCCAAAAACTTGAAAAATTGGCTGAATGCTTTGTGATAGTATGCCTTCATGGATATACAAGTTATCTATATAGTATAAGAACTATATCTACTCATGTAAGTGATAGTTTTCGTTCATGTGGTATGGGATGTGCTTGTATATTTTACAGCTTTTTATATGAAATATTCTTGAGAAATAATATATAAGCTATATATTATTTGAGATACAGTGAAAGAGCCAACATTTCACTTGGCTAGCCTTGCCTCATTCCAAACAAGAGAAAGTCAACAAGTGATATAGACAATTATTTACACTTTTCATGTTGCAGAAGAGATTATGAGGTTGATTATAGAACTTGTAATATGGTTCTGTCACCTGTGACACCAAGGTTTTTTACATTATAGAATACAAGGTTGTTTTATGATTAGGTAATATTTTTTTATCTTGCAATTTAGCATAGAAAAATCCTTGTCCCTCTAACCAAACTCATTATACATAAAAAAACGTTTTTAACCGCCACATCCATCGACATCGGCACATTAAAGGACCTCAAGGCAATCCTTGAAGTAAATAATTATGGCAATCGAATATCTCTGGCCTCTAATTCACGTATTAGTTACGTACTCCCTCATCAAACATCGGATTTCAAATCCAGGAAGATTACCTTTCTCACAATATGTGGCGGCATTCGTAATTCTAAATGGCTCTATTTACTTTCTCAAACCGGTACTGGCCATATTAATTGGGATGATATGGTCTACAGTCGAGTACATGATAATCTTGTTTTTCACGGTGATGTGGCTCGTGATAAAAATCTGGCTTGGATTGACTATCCTCATAGTTGGGGTCATGTGTTTGATGTGCATAATTTCTCTTCTAACGGGTTGGGGCAATCTACAGTTTCATCGTCAAGGAGGAGGATATCACATAAGCCTTACGTTTGCTCGAGGATAATAATGTGTGCGTTGATGCACACACACTTACTAATCTAGGAGAACAGACTGGGTACAGTTAGATTGACATGGAAGAACATTTACAGGAACATTTACAGGAACATCATCAATAATCATCATTAAAATTCAGTTCAATTTAAATTAAGATGTCCACGTATTACTACTCTGTAAAATTTTGAAGATGAACCTTATTGCAAGTCCAATTTTAATCGGTATAGCGCTCACGTTTTTAAATAAATGTATAGAAAAGTATAAGTTGTGGAAAGATAAATTCGAGGATTTCTCTCTCTGACAATTAAAAAGGATTTGAATCACTTATTGAATTGAAATTATTTGCATATACAATACATGTCATCATTTTAATTACCAGTTAAGCATAAATTGTGTAGCATCTACTATAAGTTGTAAGTACGTACTATATACTTATCTACCTGCATAAAGATGTATTCACCGCAAAGTTTTTACATGGAACCCATACTTACAAAAGGCATAAATTGAAAAGAGTAAAAGGATGAAACGGCATTTGACAGAGTTAGAAATCTGTTTCGGGTCAATAGTATTTTGGAGAGAATTATTTAGCCATTTACCCATAAACCCGCAAGTACACATCAAGCCACATTATATTTGTACTTTATCCGATTACGCTTAAAATCCTCCTGAATAGATATAGGTATGTATATTATTACACAAGTAGGATTTTACCTGGAAAGCTTTGAATTGACTGGTATTCTTCAAAATTGATCCTCTACCTTTCACTCGACTTATATCTAGAGTCTATGAATAGGTATGCCATATATGAGCCCTAAATAGAGATTAATTGAGAGAGATATGGAATAGACGAGTAAGATTTACGAAATGATATATATCCCAGTACAGAAGACAACATAAACACTAATAGCTTTGAGTACTAGTTGTCAATCTTCTTGCATGAGATAAAAGGTAGTGCCTTTTCCAGAAAACGTAATATATTTTGTCTATTTGCGACTTTTAGAGAATCACTTTCTGTTTTTGGTTCTTTTATAAAGCATATTAAGACTTATATTACTGGGTTGTAAAATACGACATGAAAACATGGGGAAAGAAACCACATCAAAGCCACACATTCATTAATGAGAAGTGAAATTTTATATGAAAGAAAACAGGAGGAAAATTGAGCCATGTGTTCAACGTTGGGTTTTTTGGGTACTACGAAATCCCCATTGAAATCGGATTTTCAAATGACTGACAAAAAAGCAACAAGACATGTATACTCTGTGACCAGAGAGATCTTTTAAGCCATAGATAGACACAAACTGCTTTCACTTTGATCTTATGATCACTGATATGTGAATATAAAATGAAAGATTCTTGAAGGATAGAGGTACATACTTAAAATACAACAAAATGACAATTCTAAATGACTTCCTGTCAAAGCCAATCCTGTAAAATACTGATAACCTGCTTTCATATCCAAAAATAAAATTTCGATAACCGTTTACCTGATGAAAACGATATCAGTTTCATTTGAGAAAAGTATGTATATTTAAAAAAGGTAATACTGTCTTGATAAAAGATTCTTGGTTATTAAATTCTAAACGAAAATACAGTACGGTAAAAGAATAAGAAATGATAAAAGTAGCAGTGGATTTCACTCATTCTTGTTCAAGTTTTAAAGAAATTATTAACGATATCCACTCAAGGACGACATTTTTAATCTAGGTATTCAACTGTAATGTAAAGTGAAATATGAGAATGCTAAATGTAAAACCTAATATGACATGTGTAAATACACGAAAGTTAAATTTGAACAAGCAAAAATACATCACATTAAAAAATGGGTTGCGGTATGTACGACACATGATGGACAATCGCAATTTACAACGCAAGACAGAAAACCAACAAACATGCTACAACGTCGGTCTCGGTATGTATTAATAGCAACGCAATAGGGATTTTGCTTGAAACCTTTCTCCATTTGTTTAATGTCGGTCGTGTTTTTGTTTATCTGTAAGCTAACGCTACATCACGTCCACTACTAATAAAGACCCAAACTGCATTTTTTAACCTTCCTCAGCTCATTTGTTTATCAATTTGTTGTTTACTAATCATAAAATGCTAAGGTTTTTTCTTACGTCGCACAAAAGATAGCGCCGAGCGGCAGAAACGTGCCAACTGTTTTAATTGTTTATGGAGTGAAGCGGAAAACGGCCGTGTGAAGTGTAGCAGGTGTGGGGTTACAATCGTTAGAAATTTTCCACGAGCCTTGAGTGCGAGCGTTGTTTTTTATTTCGTAAAGTGTGAAAGAATTGTGTGAACCTATTAAGTACATCATATTTTCTAAAGGTTAAACTAAAAGTTCAACTGACAAATTTCAAGATAAGTCATCAGTCATCAGACGAAAATTTTTTATTCATTTTGGCAATGAAAAATCAGGTCAGAGGTAAAACGGGAAAATACCTATATGTGTAGTTACGTGTATATTCTTCGTTCTGTAATGAGAGAAAACCTCATACCTTAAAGAAACAGAGAAACCCTTTAATTAAAGCGTTATAAAGCAAGAAACCAATTAGCCCAATCTAGCCGTCAATCATGTTGCAATATGTTTGAATTATTCACAATGCTTATATATCTAACAAACTAACAAATGAAACTACTATAGATTCTATAGTATAGAACATTTCCAAAACAGTTTATTTTTTATGGGTTGCACAAACTCAATTAATTTTGGTGACAAGAATTTATTAATATTTTTTGCCCATTTTTGTGACTTTTGCATGACTAGATACTCAGAGTAGCATTTTCTACAGGGAAGATAAAAAATAAAATGTTGTTTATTTTGCAATAAGAAGTTTTGAAATCTGACTTGTTGCAATAGACGGTTTCAAATGATGTTTTAATGCATCGAACTTTCTGTTGCCTCATGCGATGTCCAAGTAAAACAAAAGTAGCTTTCACTTCACCATGCAATTAACCAAGCCAATTCAGATCTCCCTTGCCAAAATTACTATGTACTATACGGAAAACAAGTGCAGAGGCGAATTTCGAAAGGAAAATTAAAACTAGAAACCCTATAAGCCAATATATGAGTGAAAATTTTCCTATAATATGTACTATATAGTTTCAGCCAAACTATAATTAGAAAAAAATTGAATTAAAACATTTTAATAAAGTAAGAGTAAGGAATAATGGCGTTTCGCAATCAACAATGTTCATGCGGTGCAAAACATTCCACTCTAAAATGTAATATGTGCCATAATTAAGTCAAACTTGAAATAACTTCTCTGGGTGAAACATATATATCCGCCATATACTTCTGTGCTTTTCATTGTAACCTGAATTCATTTAGTGTCCAATTAATACTTACAATGAGATCACTTTGACCTCGTTTACAGCATGGGGTAACATGTAACATGTTATGTAGGAAAACCTTGAGAAGAAAGAAGGAAATACAGGGAAAACAGGATGGCAAACAAACAGGGGGAATGGGAAACCATCATTTATGTACACTTGAAAGACATTCACTACGATATGTTAATTTTCTTGACGAAAGTGATTGTATTTACGTAGGAATGTTAATAGTATTAATGAATACCTATGCAGCGTAATGACACTAGGGACACTCGTCAGCTAGTTAAGACTTTGATATAAAAATTAGCAACACAAATGTACATAATTTCATTATTTTTCTCTGTCTATTTTACAGAAACTCTTCAACAAAAACTAGTCCCTCTAGCTTGATGTATCACCAAATGGAGGCTGAAGTAAATGACACAGGCGGGGGAGCTTTCTCCAACTTGAACTTTTCCTCTGCCGCATTAAGCTCATTGCTTGAAAATTCATCCCAACTGATCTCAACCAATTGCTCAGCCATTCTGAGAAACTTAAATACTAGCAATTTAAATGTAACTACAGATGTAGCAACAGCTCTACTTGCAGCAGTTCATGGAGGAGACTGTAATTTCTCATCTGCGCCGAGTAACAGTGGGGTTGAGACTGGTATGCCACCCCCATACGCTATTTTGAATAGCTAAAAAAAACTTTGTACTTAAATTCTCAAATCATAAAGCAATCTCTTATTGTGCGTTTTTTATTTAGATATTTGGCAGTGTGTCATCCCATCAGCGCACCAAAGTACAGAACACCATTCATAGCAAAAATTGTGGCATTAACGGCGTGGACTCTGAGTGCTCTCATCATGGTACCAATTTTCATGTATGCAAATACGTTGGAGGTTGATGATACGGTAAGTACAGAAAAAACACTTTCTCCCCTTTTATTACGCGCATCTTCAACAACTGTTATTTTAAGCCGTTAAGTTTGAAAAATGAAGAAAAAGAAATAGCACTACTTGGAATTTGTTTTATTCTGCATAGTAGAATGTTTATGTCATGAGATTAAATGGTTTGAACTTATTTCGATAATGCTAAAGTTTCGGAAAATGTTGATCATAAAAGCATCATGAGAAGGTTTGCATATGTTACACAAATAAGTTTTGCTTTTAAAAGCGTTCACAAACTCTTAAATGAAAATAGTTTTTATTATTTTTGTATCTTAAGAGTTTTCTTTTTCAGTGAAATCATAAACAACATATTGGACTGACTGTGGTGGTGATACACAGACAAACGTACATACAACTCGACATTAAATTTCGTTTTTATGGAGTTAGGATTGGCATAAGGAGGTCATTAAATTTTGGCTGGCGACAGTTAGTGCTATCCTCTCCACATTTCAGCTTATCATAAAAATGTCCGAAAATATGAGTAATGTTAAACTTGACAGTAAAATTTCTTTAAATTTTTCTTTTTTTCGCATAAAAAGTAAATACGAAGGGATGAGTAAGAATAAGGTTTTTTGATGGTATTACACTTTTTTTTAAAAAAAGTGAAAAGTTCTTGCATGAATGGTATTTCGCGTGAAACTTTCACTTCACCATTTCGGAAAAAGTGTCATAAAATGTATCAATGTGTTTTTGACACATAAGTAAATACACATACATCGGTACATATTTGCATAATAGTTTTATACTCGTATTCTGTCTGTTTTTGTAGATAAATTGCAATATCTTTTGGCCGGATACTGGAGGCTGGACGGGAGAGACAGTGTTTATTGTTTACTCACTGATCATCAGTTTTGCCGTTCCCTTATCACTGATTATGATTTTCTACGTGCTTGTTATTCGGAAATTACGAACTGTGGGTCCAAAGCGTCCACGGCCAGTCGTACCATCAACCCCAATACCATCCACAACGGCAAATTCAAACGGCAACAAGATGGACAGCAATGGTGGAACCAACAATACAGATGCGGCTGGACCAGGTGGAACCAATCATGTCGTGGCAATCACACCTCAACAAGCTAATAGAGCAAGGGATCGCAAAAAATCTCATAGAAAAGTTACCAAACTTGTTCTGACAGTCATTACAGTGTATTTCTTATGTTGGGCACCATACTGGACAATGCAGGTAGGCGAAAATAGAGTAGTACACATGAGAAAATAAAAAATAAAATCCCTATTGGTTTACAGAGAAAGTGTGTTTCATAATGGATCTTTGTTCAACTTTGTTTATTTATTTGTCCCTTGTTTTTTTTATTACCAGTTGGCTCTGATATGTACACCACAAGATTCACAACGTCATTCGGGAGTGATGCTTTTCCTGTTCCTGTTCTGCGGATGTTTGAGCTACTCCAACTCTGCTATGAATCCCATCCTTTACGCTTTCCTTTCGGAAAATTTCAAAAAGAGCTTCCTCAAGGCGTGTACATGCGCTAGAGGCCAGGTACGTATACCACTACTACTATCATCCCTTTAAAGTAGCACTTCTCTTCACAAAATCATACTGTTTTATTTTAGTAGATTATACAATTTACTGAAAAACAAGTCTGGAATTACATTGATTATGATCTTCAGTTTTATTAATTATTATTAACGTTTTATTAATTTAATCTTTGTTACTCTCAGTTTGTGTTCATTTATTTACTTATTGTTTATACCTGATTTTTTGTTATATTTCTTCTTTTGTAAGCATAAGCATTCAATGTCTAAAATGTGTATATTTTTATGTTTTTACTTTTAATTTCGGGTTGTAATGTGAAAGTATCCGTCATCATGATGAAAGAGCTGGATTTATATCCATATGTTTCATATTGCCCCACAAATGTATTTTTACCTGTTGTACTGTTGATTGTCATATNCATGATGAAAGAGCTGGATTTATATCCATATGTTTCATATTGCCCCACAAATGTATTTTTACCTGTTGTACTGTTGATTGTCATATAAAATATAAAGTTGGTAAATGTGTATATTTTTGCGTTGATGTATATTATATAGCAATATAAATGAAACTATTAATCACTTTTGTATTTAGTGTTTGTTACTTATTACACTGTTAGTTATCTATTTAGCAGTTGCGCAAGGATATACAACTTTATTCCTTTGTATTAAATTAGCAGCATCGAGTTGTGCTTTATTTAGTTAAAGTACATACCTCAAAATCACACTTTGTCAATGTAGTAAACAATTCTTCAGGTTGTGCATAAATGAAACCTAAACCAGCTCCAATAGAAATAAGAAACCTGGAATAGGAGTACTCATCGTCAATATCAATCAAAACAGCGATGATTACTACTCAATAATTCACAGTTTAGTAATAAAAATGTTTAAGTGATAATTTAAAAGCTTCCAAGTTAAAAAATCAATTATATTAGTTTTTCTTGTATGTATTTGTGAGACTTGTAAGAATATTTGTTTATAATATTTGTAATTGTAGTAGTTGCTTAATAAATTGTGCTGTTAAAATATTTATATCTATTTTACTTTATGTAAATTACGAGTGCAAAATGCTTAATTCCCATATGATTTTTATATTTTTAAATTACACAAATTGTTTTGTTATGAATATATTTTCACTAGTTTTTCACTTTAACAAAAAGAACGAATATTTATAACAGTCTTTACTGAACTAAAAAAAAAGTGTAGTATAGCTGGCTGATCTAGTTTTCTTTCCTATTTTTTTATCTTTTTCTGTAATACCTCTTCTCTCATTCACTTCACATCCTTCTCTACTTGACTGACATATATACACATCTTCTCCTTTCATCAAATTACCAAAATAATTTCAACAAATCAACGCCCATCTCCACTGTGACTCTAAACGTCTGGTCTGACCTCCATAACCAGGGATGGTCAAGATTCATTTTGAGATTTTTAACGAGATGGCTTGTCCGGGGTTCGGGTGGGTCTAGCTACGATTTTCGTCGGGACTCAACCAATGAGGATGATATGACCATGACAGATTTAACAAGAATGGGTGAATCTCGAGGTGTGCAACGGCAACAGGATGAAGAAGAGACGGATGCTGATGATGTCGATGATGATGAACGAGTTGAAGGACATGAATATAACGACGAGGTTCTCTTGAGATGAAAAACAAACAAACATTTTAGGAAATTTTTAACGTTTTTTTCTCTTCTTATTTTTTATTCTTTGCTTAGTCATTAATTTTAAGGCTGCAAGAAGTAGTACTGCTTTAGTGTGACATTGTCTAACATTTTGTTAATAAGTTATTGTACGTTGTTAATCCATTGTTTAGTAAACATGGAGTTTACTGTGACGCTTGTCAATATTATCATTTGTTTTCTCTCTTTATTGCCTTTCCCAAATCACGGAAATGAGCTAAAAAAGGGTTGTGTGAAATTGTGTGTTTTGATATTCTCTTTTTCATGTTTTTGTACCTGAAAATTATCAGGAATTGTTTGTCAGTCAGTAGTTTTACATGGGAAATAGGCTAATTATTTGTGTCCTACTGTTAGTTGAATTTTCACTAACAAGGATATTGATGATATTATGTGAAAACATCGCTTTATGCCGGTATCAGTATTTGCATGTTTTATTTACACTTTTTTTGGTTTACGCTATCGAGCCATTTTTCCAACAGAAACATTGGGCTCATTATCCATTACAATTATATTCCATTTGAGTTCTCCCTCATCAGTTAATTAAATGCACACCTAATTTTTAAAATCCAAAATATATATTTTTACATCCAGAATTACATACCTATACACTTTTGTAGCTTGGTAGGTGTAAACTTTTCTCGTCTTTTCAAAGTAAAACTATATATTTTTAAAAAACGTGTGTCCAAAATGGTCATTATAAAAGGACCCTTGTTTTGAAACGGATGATTTATGTATACCTAAGAATTTTCAGACTCGACAATATATTATTAATTATTATGTACATATGAATGTATATAATATATGTATATGTACATGTAGCATCATACTGCTTAAAGAGCGCTTTAAAGTACATGTATTTTCGTAGAATGCTCCTCATTACTGTATATTTGATTGTTATTAATTTAATTACCGTTATTTGGGAATTTTGTTTATTTATTTTGGTTAATCACATTTTTGATGTTGTGTAATGTGTGTAAACAAAATGAAAGGAACTCGATAAGTTATGTTTTATTTTATTTTGCGTATGTAGGATGTGAATGCAGCACTTCACGTGGAAAATTCTGTGTTTCCACGTGGGAGAAAATCGGAGAAAGGCAGGAAGGGTATGGCAGTTTCAGCAACTTCAGGAACGGGGCATTCTGGCACAGGTGTACAAGGGGGTGCTACAGGAACAGGTACTACTGGACTAACCCCTTCATGTAACAAACATAATCTTCTTCAGGTTCCACCACCTCAAGGTCTACCGTCTCCTGTCAGCGATATCGATGATTCTGGGGAGGAGTCAGATGACGAGGGGGCTGCAATTCTCAGAAACAACAAAAGATTTAATTCTAAATCAAACAAAAGTCTACATGCATCTGATCAAAATGCGCTGAGTACTTCCAGCTTTTTGAATTCACCCCCAAGTGGGACAAGCAATGAAAATGGAGCTACTCCAAATGAAACATTCGTCAAAGACGGGGTTCATGTAACTGCGCTTTAAAGCTATCAAAACAAAAAAGCGTTGAATCCCAAAAGTACATATTAAATATCACGTATCAAAATACCATTACTTTGTATACCTTTAGCAGGAAACAAAAAGGGTCTCATTAGAATACAGTCTACATATTATATCCTATCTTTACCGCAAATTTATTTATTTATTGCAAATATTTGTAGGCATGTACATATTGCAAATATCGATAAACAATGTGTAAATGGCGAAAAGTGAAAGTACAGAATAAGCACAAGCGTGTGAAATGTTGATTTTTATGAATAAATGATAATTATATGACACAATCACAATACATATATTTGAATCATTGATAACTGAGAATGTATGTATTTTAGAATAATAAGAATAGTTTTAGGAATTGGAAAAAATATATTTGTCACTTCATCTTTATGTACATATTTCGTGGTAGTGTAATTTACGAGGTAAAAGGTATTGTACTGTTATAAATATGCAATTTCGCCATTCCATTCTCTCTGTAATAAATCATAGCACTTGAATTATTTATACACATAATAGTCGAGTGTAAACAAATTTATAAAGCAATTGCTTTATAAAT
>JAITYZ010001104.1:0-28697 GCA_027744595.1 Paronellides praefectus
CATATTTAAAAAAAAAAAAAAAAAAAAAAATATTCCTTGACAACAATAAAGACTCGGAGAAAATATCATACTAGTTTTAAAAATAGAATCTAAAATGATTTATGATCTTATCCTAAAAAAACATACGGAAAATAGAAAAGTACATTATTTTCGTGGATCCAATTTTGTGATTGCGCAGTTTATTGAATTACATATTTATTGAATTTATTGAATTGAATTATAGTATACAAGAATTGACAACTGCCAAAATTAATTAAATACTACCTTTCTTGAAAAATCTTATCGTGCCTTCAGAGTGACTAGAGGGAAAAGTGAAAAGGTATTTTCAGGCACATATTAACATTTTGCAGACAACTTTTTTATTAAAAATTTACAACACACCCACATCCATTTCCCCTCCTAGTATTAAGCATAAAATTTTGTAGCATTGCTAAAGCATAATGAATAAACCCATGTAAAGCAGTACTTAAGAAGCTCATATCCATGTTTTTAGTGATAATATTGCTGTTCTTTAAGTATTTATGTACAATATACTGCTGTATTGAAATGAATAACTTGAACACTGTTATACATTTTAATATTTTTTTTAATTTTAACGAATTAAATTCTTTATCTCTCAATCTCTTTTGAGGCCTTGGGCATATAGAGTATTACAATTGCAACTGAATTATTGACGATTAATTCTTATTAACTACGAACGGTAGTGCAATACTCGCACGAGGTCAGTGGTCCGTCCAGGAAGTAGCGAGCCCCAAGGAGCACAGAGAATTCCTACCGGGGAGATTCGAACTCTAGGTTCTATCGCGTACTCTTAGTCGTCTTAACCCCCTCCGGCCTCGCCACATTTTAATATATGATAGCATATATATTGGAAAAGTTGTTCCCCTTCATCCGGGGAAGAATCAGGTGACCTGATCTTCGAACTTATTCGAGCGAATGTCCTCAAGTATCGATTCCCGAAAACAAAATTTAAAAATTCCTTCTAGTTTTTGAGATATTGGAAACACGGACGGCCTGCAGACACTACATAATGATAAAGCACCGCATAACGCGATTCTTAATAATTAGGCGAGAAACTCATCGTTTTTTTTCTTTTTGAATACCCTGTGTAAAAAAATCAGATCGTTACTTTGTAAAACCTGCAAAATAAATAGCATTCTACATTCTTCCCGTGAAAATGAAATATTTTCCGCTCGCCTCCTTCTCTTTTCACTTTCTGAGCTGAAAAGCATTTGTCAAGTATAATCCGCTTCGTCAAAGCTTGTTTAATCAAAGATAAACGACCCTTCGTTTCTACTCTTTTGACAGCTGGCGCGCTTATTATTCATGAGACGCTTTTCACAAAAAATAGAAAGGAAATCCCTGTAAAAATTTTCTTCGATCCATGGATCCCTTTCCTATACCCATAAATCTGTATATATCTACATAGATATGTTTTCGTTATAGCCCAGGAAATCCTAAAACACTGATAATAAGTGTCTGGAAAGAAAAAAGAGGATACAATATTAAATTAGGATTTTCTTTGTTTATTTGTTACGTGTTCCATGCACCGTCATTCACAGCACTAACCTACCCTATACTACCGAAATTTGCCACTTGCACACGCCCGTAAACAAATTTTCATCAGTTTAAAACTTTGCCATTAGTAGGAATAGGAATACAAAATGATTGCTGTAAACATCTATACATGTTATACGCTATTGTCTGGGTCCGTCGAAACATTCGCATTGGGAAACTTTTTTCTCCGTTGAACAATAACTCATAGGTTTTGACAATCGCAGGAAACAGAAGCCCTGATAAAATACCAGAATATGTGTAAAAACGACATGGCATGGTAATCGCCGAAACCTCCGACTTGACTGGAAACTGGACATGAATTTGATTCGGTTGAAAGCTGGGGGAAACTTAGTTTTTGCTGAAAATTGGGAACAAATTGGTTTTTGGCTCAAAAATTGGGAGTGAATTGTTGGTGATTGGGAAGGAATTCTTAATTTTGTACAATAACTTTTTTGTGTCCCGAGGCTATTTACCGCATACTTATGCATGCGTGGCATGTTGGCTACTACTAGTAAATAATATGTTGATATCGTCGTAACCAGCGGTACATGAATATATTTTGGTACTTTTAGTCCTTTGACGATGACACGGTAGCACAGTACTAGATTTTGTTCGTCAATAGTATAGACAAAATTATAGAAAAATAACCAACGCCATAATGTAGCAGATTTGTATTATGATATGTACATGTGTTTGTGTGAGGCAGTTTTGTGTGCAATCATTATGAACATGCCAGGCATGGAGAAAAAAAATCGAAACATTTTACGTTAGAAACACATTATTATACATACCTAGATATATAGTCCACCACCTACAATGTATATTCCGCTGGTGGTGATATCGGCAGGGGGAAAAATCGATACCTTCTTCAAAAGTAATTCATTATTTGTCTGAAAAATTTTGTATTAGACTTATAGGTTAATGTTTATAGGTATATACATGAGTGCACCGCGACAAAGTACTATCGTATCATAATATGTGAGTATAATATGACGTGACAACTCACGTCGATCCACACGTCTATGACGTACATGTCATCAAACAATATTTTTTTTGCGTCCCTTGTGATCAAGATTTTTGACAATGATGAAAAGAGAAAAGAAAAAGAAAGAAAAAGGGGAAAATACTTTTTCTCATCATTTATGTACCCTGCGTGTGTTCCATATAGAAAATTAGTAAAAAAAAGAAAATATCTGCTGATTACCCTGGGATCTGAAGTAAAAGACTAATGTTTTAAAAATTGAGCTATTGACTGATTCGTCTTTTTTGTTTGTTTGATGTTTTTTTTGGTATGTCAACAAAAAGTTTTTGCCTCGCGTGTATATAATAAACGCCTCTTGCGCCACTCTTGCCTGATTGATTGCTCTTATACTCCTACTACTAGTACATGAGGTGTATTTACATATTATTGTAGTAGTATTTGTGATGTGAGTTTGATCGTTTATAACCAATACTACAATTGCTGCTGATGCTCTCATCTATTCCATCCAAATTGAAAATCTACAAATGTGCAGAGAGGATGTAATCCAGGTCAATTGAAACTTGAAACCTTCATTCTACTACTCATGCTATTCGTTTGTACAGTTTTACGACTGCATGGATAGAGATTCTAACCAATTTAGATAGTTTTACCAAATTAATTGCTTGTGAGTAATATTGCAAGGTTGTTATTAGCCAACCCTAAAATTTTAGATTTTGTGACATTTTCAACACAAATTAACTAAAAGCGAACTTGGTAGTTTTACATTTACATACATGCACAAGCACACTACATACATCGACGTCTTGATGATCCAACAACAGCTGGAGAGGGAATGAGCGTAAATAGCATTTAATATATGCGTACATGTTTAAGTCAAGAGTAAAACAAATGAAAATGCTTGTTGTATTCTTTAATATCTACCCATATTTTTTATGCTTTTAAATGAGCTAGTTTTGCTATTTTAATCACTGCCAAACGTTTGGTTAAAGTGAGTTTCGGAAAAAGACCATTGCTAACTTTTCCAACGACATATCAGCAAGGCAAATGAAGGAGAGGAGCATAGCAACAAGAGTGGAAAATACTTTGAGAGTACGAGTGTTGATTTGAATTTGAGTCTCTAATCAAGGATATATGGAAACATACATCCTGGAAGTGGTTATATTAGGGTAACACTGCGATGGCACACTCAAACATACATGCTTTATATTTACGTTACGTTATAAACTTTATATACACATGTTACAACAGGAAATTGCTCATAGCAAACAATAAAAATGATGAAAAATAGTTGAAGATGGGCATCATAAAAAAAGGAAAAGTTCCGCTGGTTGATCAACATCAATTTTTTTTCGGTTTCTCTTCCTCGTTGGCAGTGTTGATTGTACACATAAGCCGTAAGGCTTTTTCAAATGGGTATACATTTTACTGAGGAAGTAACCCGTCCTAGACACACTTTTTTATGGCATCTTTCTAAATGGAGGAGAAAGTACACTAATATGAAATATTCATCTTTATGAATAGCTTTAAAAAAAGAACTTGAAAAACTTCTTGAAAATACCATTTTACATTACAAAATTTTTATGATAACCTGATACATAAAAGTGCATAGATCAAGAATTGGGCTAAACGTTCAAATTTAGTTGTATTTCCATTCAATATTTACGGTCTCTCATAGAATGAATGAATTAAAAGAGTTCATTACTACATTTTTATTGGCGGACAAGAGAAACTTACTACCCCAGTGAAAAATAAAGATAGTTGAAAAGTTAGCAAAATATGCGTAATAACAATAATGAGTTCAAGGAAAGAAAAACATGCAAGTCAAAATTTTCTTAAAAGGAAATTAATAAGATTTTACAATTTATAAGAAAAAACGTCGATGAGGAATTGGGTAAGCGCTTAGATAACATGTAAATATTTACTCTTATAGGTTTTTCACATGCAAAAAAAACTTTATTTTTTACTGTTGAATTGATGAATTCTGAGAAACTTAGAGTACACACATCCAACAAAACTATGTTTACGACAGACAACAGAGTAATTTGTCGTTAGCAAAGTTATGGTTTGCTCCCTGTACTACCAACTACTAAACTCCCTTTTCAACAACCTCAAACTTTTCTCAACGTGTGTGGTCTTGGTGAGAAAATTGATTGAATCCAACTTGACTATGACACATCTCCTATCCTATAACACCTGATACATACCTAAATATCTACCTACTCACTCTTTTTCTCCTGTTCGACTCTAATGACTTGTACAACTCAACATTCATTTGTAACACTTACGCGAACAATTTTTCCCCAGAATATTATGCACAAGAAAAATAAAACTAGTCAAAAAAGAAAATGTGTCATTACACACCATCGACATCATTATAACTGCTGCTGGCATACCTGTAAAACCGAACAACTTTTTTGGGGAATATTTTTTTAAATGTATAATTTAATGAATATCTCTTTTCATGCATTCAAAATTATCAAGAGCTGAAATTTCTTTTCCTTTTTTTCTCGTGCACTTTGTCTTTATTTTCCAAATTGACCCATGAATGAAGAAGGAGGAACAATAAAAAACGATCCATATCCATAAGGGATATGATATGATAGACTGCGTATAGTTGAGTGCACCGTTATCTCATAGAAAAAACCCCAACTTGTTCTCAAACTACTCCGTGGTGTCTTTCACATAAATAACTATGAAATACATCTTAGTTGTCTCCTTTGCTCTCTCTCTCTCTCCTTGAAAAATATAATCAGGACTTTTTGCTTATTATAATATTAATGAATTCACTCAAAAGCATGTGCAAGAAAAAAAGGATGAGTTTGACTGTACTACCACCACCACTACTACTACTACTACGCTTGTTTTGCTACGATTACTGCTACACTTGTTTTTCTTCCGTGAAAAGTTTATGAAAAGACTGTGTGTTGTTTTTTGTGTATAGCTCATGCTTCACATAAGCATGCTCCCATTTATTCAAGCGTATAAGGATGTTGATGACGATGAAGACGAAAGAAAAACATTATTTATTTTTTTCTCCGAAAATACACACATATCCGGGATTACGACGGGATATACATAGTTGTAGTGGATATGTACATATTTACATACATATTATTATTAAGTTCCTTGTTCCAAACTCATTCATACGTAATTTCTGACGAGAAAATTTTGTTTGAGCAGAAGGATGTAAATTAAATCAGCTTGTCGTTTTTATAAGGAGTGTAAAGAAAGCCTTGTGTGTACACGTATATATATATATGTGTGTAACCATCACTTGGTTTTTCCCTCATCTTCCTATCTCTTGCAGTAAAGAACACTGCGTTCAGTTTTTTTACAACTTGTTTAGGAAATATAACAAAAATATATAGTGAAGGATAGCATATGATGAATGTTGGCATATACACATGCACGAATGGTTACAAATAAATTATTTCTGAGATATTTCACAAAAAAATGAAGTATGTCATATTTTCTGCGTACTCTGTGACAAAGACGTCTGTAAGTTGAGCCCATTTGATGTTTAGGATTTCATGCTGAGAACAAGAAAAAAACACAACTAGTAAAACAACTGGATACTTTTACATTTGGTTTAGTACGGTTTGTTGGAGTGAGTAAGGTTGTAATTGGGGAAGAAATGTAAAATAATATTAGATGACAGTCCATCATCATCGTCATCATCTTCATTGCATCATCATTATCATTATTTTAGACATTTTTTGTTAGAAAAGTAGTGAAAGCAATAAAAAGCAAGCGTAGAGACAGCTGAAGATGAAGAACAAACTAAATATAAATTTAATGACCATGTTTCACAATAAATGTATCATAACTGTATTAAATAAATTGTAGATGAAGATCTCTTAATTATGTGATTATGACTAGACGACATATCCATTAAATATAATTTTTTTGCCCATGAAATCCGACCAGCAGGTCATTAAAAAAAGCTTAGCAATTTCAATGTTTAAGGCCCGAACCAGAAATGCCTAAATGTATATACTTATGTAGGTACCTAACAAACTCAAACTTTATTTATATGATTATTATGGGTAAATATCATTGGTATAGAGAAATATATAAGGGAATGATCTGGAGTACTTGCATAAAAAAAGTTTTATTTAATTTATTCAAAAACTGGAGAGAAAACTCGTCATTTCTTGTTTCACTTTCTGTCACTCATCATTTTTCTGTCTTTCTGCTTGTCAGAAACACACGTGCACACAGAGTGGTTGTACACGTATCTTAAGTCTACTGCATTGATGGATGGATGCACTAATGGAAACCAGAGAATAGAGTTCACTTTCTCCGCGAAATGATCAATTTCATTGACGACTCCAAACATACGAATATAAATATTATGCAAGTAAATTCAAAAGGAATCTGAAGACTGCATTCGTTTTGTCTTATATTCCATATACCTAAGATGTTTACAGATTTATTAGTTTTAACGAAAAAAGAAACTCTTTTTTTTCATGCCATGGCATAAACTACACAGGGATACTGTGTACAAAGATGTATAACAAGAAAAAATACAGCATTCGTGGTATCACCAACTAAACAAACTTAATATATTTACTTGGGTGAATACACAGACTAACGCAATCAAAACAGTTTTTTAACGAATTCTTCTATTTTCTACGAAGCTACATAAAAAAGACTGCATGACCGCGTGGAAAGGAAATTTGGGTGCGATATATATATATAAATTTTGGTATGCATAGTAGAGATGAAGATTCGTCAAGGGCTTCTAAGGTAAATGACTTTTCTTTTAATCGTAAAGCAGACTTGCTCTTAGAACTTGGTTCTTTATCCAAAGAATAAAATCAGGGAAGAAGGGGCAGCCAAGTTAAAATTTTAAGCAAGTAATAAAGAAGGGAGTGAGGGAGGGAGAGAGTGTGGTTCCACAAGAGAAAGTAGAGTAGTGATATATGTATACTACCAGTTGACTCTCTAGCCGGTAACAAGTCTGCTAACAACTTTCAAAAAATTCGTTTGCAAAAAGACTAGAGAAGCTTTTAAAACCATTCAACCTCATCCTGGAACACACACACACACACACATTTAAGCCATATAGGTATACACACACATGTACACACTGGGCTTAAAAAAGAGGAGAAGAAAGTTTCGTATAATATTAATAGAAATGAAAAATGAATGTTGGTGAAAGCATACAAGTATTCTGTTAAAAAGCTATACAAACCAGGAGAAGGGAACACGGCCAAAAACTTGTCTACTTTCAACCATGTTCACTTTTCCCATTCTTCATTCAGTTGCTCCACTTGAGCTCACGACAACACATAACATAGCGCCCTGTTTTTTTTATTATCAAAAGGTAGTCCATGAATGAACATGTCAACAGCATTTAAGAGCCTTTTGTTCAACGAAGGAAGAAAAAAATATGAAAAGTCGGTAAGACGAAGTGTGTAACTCACTGCCGCATTGAATAAATACAAAATATAAAAAAAGTAAAACAGCAATAGACCAAGTGCACAATATATAAACACAATTGCTGCAATCTTCTTCATCAACCTATGTCAACGCTTTTTTATTTTTTTCTTCATCTTCATTCCCACCTCTCACCATCCCAACAACTCCTCTTCCTCTAATAATATTACTATACATTTCAGTGCACTTGACTCAAAATGCAAACAAGTTTTGTGTTGGTGTATAAATGTGTGTGAGTGTAGTTGATAGACTGAACGGTGGATGTATGTATCTAATACAAAAAATGCGTCATAAATATGCCGTCCGCAATTTACTCTGCTTAACCATTCCACTAGTGTTCCAGTAGTCAAGTTTTCTTGACATCATTTCTTTTGTACACCATATCATCATCCTGTCCTCTCTGCAATGTGTTATTATCTCAAACTACCGTACATTATGCATGTCCCATGATACATATTACTGCATTTTGCTAGATCGCTCCAAACCCTATTTTTCAATGCACTTTATGAAAAAGTACTGCTCCTTTCGCTCCCACACTATTTATTTAGTATTCTTTTGCTAACAGCCTTAAATAAGGCTGTAGATGGAGTGTAAATAAAATCATTATACACATACCTATATGTTTGCACGGCATTTTATTGGGTCAACTTTTCTCCAGAGGGCGAGAGGGGCAAGTTGATATCATGAAATAAACGTGGTAGTATAATGGCTCATGTACCACATGGCGAGAAAATCCCATGAAATGATATACTGTGTCATCATGACATTGTCAGTGGAAAATAATGGAAGGTATAAAAAAAATTGTTGTTGATTCGTGAGTGCATTTGCATATAATGATTTTCTCCAAATGTCTTTATCAGACATTTTGGGGCGGGATAAAAAAAGGAGGGGAAAAGTGCATTTTCTTGCACGAACGTTTCTATAAATAATAATAGGAGTGTGACCCAGCTGCATATTTTTTAAACAGTTGTTAGTTATTGTAGTGTGTGTTGCCTCAATTCTGGTAATTTTTATGACGACGACGACAACAAACCAATTTCTACTGCCATTACCATTACTACTACCATAGTCTCCTACTTTCTTGTAATGATGATAGTGAAGGAGAAAGTAAATATATTGTGTAGAAATATAAAAGTAGCAGTTTGTGCATGTGAGTCACTATTTACTTAAGACATAAAATTCACTACTTTTTGACTAGAACAAGCTATTTTTCATTTATTCTGTCCCGTTTGTAAACCAAAAGTCCACCAATATTGGGTTCCATTTACACATTGCACTCCATTATTACAAACACGGCAAGACACATTCAAAATCCTTGGGTGGCGGTGGTGAAAATGTTGTGTAATATACATATTCGCATTAGTACCACTCACTCACTCAAAAAGAACGCACAGAAACAGCAAAAGGAACATGTGTGTGTGCCAAGGGAAATATTCGTAAATTGTTCCGTGTATTCAGTCTGAGCATAGGTATACATAAATATATACAGAAAGCTATATATATATACGTACCTATTTATTATCCGTATGGTATGTATATTGTGTAATACGGAAAAGCAGTGGAATAATAAGAAAACCAAAAAACAGCGGACATTCCTCACTCACGTCACTTTTCCCACTGTTTTCAACTACAAAACACACAATACTAAACTTATGCTCTTATACTCCAGTACTGCCACTGTATATTTATATATGCTTTGTAGCTTTTTTGTTATTCCCGATTCAATTTGTATTCACACAAAATTCCGTAAACAGAAGAGTGAAAAAAAAGAAAAGAAGAGGGAAAGGATACACAGACAAAAGAGGAGTTAAGTGCTCCTGTACATTATACACCACACAAAACCAAAGAAAAGTGCAATGAGTTAAATAAAAAGTATCTAAAAGGGAGAGAGAATAGAGTACTGAGGCGCTAGTGGGGAAAACGTGTTCCACCTTAATATTTAATGATCCTTATTCGGAAAGAATAGGCAATTAGAAAGCAAATGGCCACTGTGTCTGTATGTGAGTGTGTGCCTCATTTTTATTCATTCAGAGAATATTATGTGGTGGAAAGTAAGTAGATAATATTTTTTTTGTATCTTATTATTGTTATCATTATCATTATTATAGAATCGGGATGTTACTTTTTGTACAAGTAGAAGGGTAATGGTGGTTGTGAGTGATAGGAGCATGAAGTAGCAATTAACAAAAAAGTATTATCTACTTACTTTTTTGTATCTTATTATTGTTATCATTATCATTATTATAGAATCGGGATGTTACTTTTTGTACAAGTAGAAGGGTAATGGTGGTTGTGAGTGATAGGAGCATGAAGTAGCAATTACAATAAAACCGAATGTCATGAAATCAGAGAGGGGAGAGGGAGTAGGTAGGCAAATGCCAGTTTTACTATGACTGAAAGTCTCACTGAGAGAGAAAGTGAGAGGGGGGAGAGAGAGAGAGAGAGAAATGCTTTCTAGTCCACTTCACCAAATGAGAAATGCTATAATGCTTCACTTTACAACTCACTTTCCCTGACATAATGCACATGTAAGTAAGTCATTCAACCATAACCACACATTCTTTTCTCTGTTGCATTCCCATGGCCGTCGTAAAAATATTACTGTAGCTGTAACAGCAGTTTTCTATGATTCCATATCTAAAATACATACATAGCTTAATATTGCTCATTGCAATATTTTCTACTGAAAGCATTTACTCTTGTGAACCGTAGTTAATGCCATCTCGATGTTTGTGTCTGTTCGAATCACAAACTCTTTTTTAAGAGTTGATCGATTTGAACCAAATTTGGCATGTAAGTCCTTTTTTGTCAGGGTGACGATTCCTGCTCCGGGTGTAGGGCTGAACCGTTTTTAAGAAAACTCTTTATAAAAATATCTTTTAAAGCATAAATTACCACATTTAAGTCATAACTGACGTGATTGTTAAAGTGACCGGTAATACGCATGCAGTATTTATGTTATATTTATTATTATTTCATATTTTAATATGATTTAATTTTGTTTAAATGAGCCATTACCAACTTAATTATCATGCTTTTGGTAGTTGCCTATTCCAGATTTAAACATCTCTGTTTAAACAAGAAGCAGTATGAAATAATTCCGTTTGTTCGCCTAACATTAGTTATAATTACCAACTTAATCATCATGCTTTTGGTAGTTGCCTATTCCAGATTTAAACATCTCTGTTTAAACAAGAAGCAGTATGAAATAATTCCGTTTGTTCGCCTAACATTAGTTATTAAATTTTGCATGCAACTTGAACTACCACATTCATAAATTACTGTGCACTCATTTAATGAAAATTTAAGTATTTGTAATGCTTTTAATGGAGTAGTAACCATTTATATTTTAGGTTATACTCATAATATAGATTTTACTTCAAATTAAAAAATATACCTGGTAAACAAGGTACGCAAACCTTTATACAAACCGCCGTTTCTTAAAAGTAGATACATTTTATAGAAATGTATAGAAAAAAATACTTTGAGGATGCGTCGTTTCTTTTCTGTTGGAATGTGAAATGTAGCCCGGTTTTTGGAACAACTCGAGCGTAAGAAGGAACGAAAGAGGACATTTTAGCCACCCAGCACTTTGGCAAAACGCCCCTTAAGCAACTTAACATAATAAAAAATTGCATTTTAGTCTCTCCGTATAACTTTGCAAGATTGTTATAAAAGTACATAAATCTCTGTAAAAAGTACCATTTCCACTGTGGAATAGTCAAAGTGAAACCCAATTAGTTACGTTTCTCTGAAAGTGTAATTTGTAGCTGGTTGAATGACACTTCATTTGCAAGAATATTTAGTTCTGGAGGTCATTTAGACCGGATAGAAGGGCTGTATCCATTGGAGCTAAATACCAAAGTAACCATTTTAGCTTTAAACTATCAAAAGAATAGAAAAAATTGGTGCATTTATGTGCAGAAATAATTCAAACGGCAAATTAAGCAATGTAATAATCCAAAGAATGTTGTGAAAAATATATTTTCAAAAAATGTCAGTTTAATCCTGCTTCATTAATTTGAATAATAGCATTTTATGCCATTTATACATCATCCCTAATAACTGTACTTATAATAAGAATGATAGCATACGCGAAGCAGGAGGGACGATAAGCCATGTGAATTTATAATCGAAAAAAATTCTAGCATGATGATAATTGACAACTCCCAAGTATTTTAGACATACCTGCTGAACACAAATCTGTTGTGTAGGTACAACAGGCTTTCTTTCTCAATTCGGGACTCCCAAAGTATGCATCGTAGTACAATCACAGTAGTAGTTTGCTTATCTTCAACAAAATATTTTTTTCACTGCTCTGTGTACTAGACTAAAATTTAAGTAAAATCTGACTATGTTCTTATTACCTGTATTGAGGCTCTCCTAAAAACTGAATATGTACCACACACGCCACAGCCACATCCTGTGTCACACTCCACCCTGACTGTTATGAGCTTGGAAGTGAGGAATGAAGGAAAAGTTAATTGAGTCAATTGTTAGATAATAAAGGCATAACTGTGTTATGTATGCCACGCTAATGCTGCTACTTTTTGCTCGGATGGATTTATGTAAAAAAGGGGTAGCGTCAGCAAAAGTAGCAGCATAGCAGCAAGTGTTTAATGAACGTAATATTAGTTAGCCATACACTACTGCTCGACTCAAATGTCCTTGCAGCAGTAGTGGTGGTGCAGACCAAGGTAAATGGAAAAATCCTTCCGTGTCATATAGCTTTTTACATTTATGGAAAACGAGCCACCTAAAAGTAAGTTAATTTTCTTGTTGTAATAGCATTACCATCATCACCATATATTCATCCTACCTCCACTCCACCTCCTCCCACTTCCTTTTATGCGCCGTTAATAACACTACACTGTTATAATATAATGTATTATTATGTACCATAATAGACGTAATTTAGCTTAGCGCTACAATTTTTTATTACTTTATCTTTTAATAAAGTAAGCCGTCATCTACATCATCATCTTGTTCATCTGGAAAGTAAAAAGCATAGCAAGAAAAAGAAAGTTGGTGGGTATTCCCCGTCGTCCTCTGGAGTTTTTTTTGCTAGTGTGTATGTGTGCGCTAGTGTATGATGATGCGATGGCATGAAGATATGCAGCAGAGAAGGCAAAAACGCGAGAGAGAAAGGAAAAAAATATCAAGATGAGCATATAAAAATCTAATCTACCATTCTGTTTGTTGTTATCTTTTCAGATGAGGAAGATATGTTTCTTGTTCAGGACCTACTTCTTGGAGGAGATCTACGCTATCATCTAATGCAAAACGTTATGTTCCCTCCGGAAGCAGTAAGAATGTAAGAAGCACAAAAAATAAAACTTTTAACGTAAAGTATTGGGAAGAAGAGTATGAACGCCTTTTTTGTAACTCTAATGACTACAACACAAACAGTATGCACTGCTGCTGCTGCTATAATACTTTTAATGGTATTGAAGGAAACCGTGTTGGCGGTGGTTGAGGAGGATCCAGCCCATCACACTCGCTTTTTTACATATATTACTATCATTATTATTATCCTGTTTTAGTGGCTGAGAAGCAGCGCATACTTGCCTATTTTGCCCATAAGGCTTTCACACACTCTTTTTGTACACATTTAAGCTAAACGCAAGCTGTATAAATCGCACTTTCAAGTTCCCACATGGTACATAGGTAATGATAATAATAAAAAGTGTGTAGTTATAGAAAGGTACCATTATTGATGGTTTATTACTGCAGTGTGGTGGGAAAATAAAACCACTACATTTCTCTATATTATACAACAACAGTATGTAGTAGTGGCATTTGTATAGAAATTACTTTTTCTTGCATTGCCAATTCTAGTTTATGTTCTACAACATTAATGTGTTTTCTTGGAAAAAGAAAGAGTGTGAGGCTTCTGCGGGGGAAAATAAAGTGTGTGTAGAGCAGAGCATGAAACATTTATTTATGAATGTTGCTGTCTTTTGAGAAAGTGCGCATAACATTATTACACGATACACCTACTCCTATAAAAGTACTATACTTTTACGTAACTACTATGCCACACTTAGCAAATTAGTCAGTAGTTTAGTAGTAGGTGTAGTAGTTGTAGTAGTACCCGCATTGTTCCATGAAGTCGGTATATAGATATATAAATGAATATTGTTTTCTCAATGCTTTAAATTATTCGGGGTAGTGTAAATGAGAAAGTGTTGGCTCATAAATATAAAATTGCAAGCATATAAGTAGGTATCCAATTCCAGATCATCCATCCTCCTCTTTTGTGTGCCACTTCATTTTTTTTGTTTGGATTGGGCAATTTTTTATACTGCTTTGCGGTTTAAGGTATGTTTTTATTTAGAATAACCATGTTTAATTCAAAGAAACGATTTGAGAGAACCTCTAGGAATACGTAGGTATATATGGAAGATATATTACCTATGGCAAGATATAGTATTACCTATGTATTTTTTCCAAGGGGAGGTTTTTTTGAATAGGCAGGTTGACATTAGTCCACTGAGCTCCTCTATTCTCTTGTGAGGGTAGATATATTTTGTTTGTTACACTTGACTACGTGCTCTCATCTTCATCATCATCCTCATTCACTCAAGCATCTCATTGTTCCTCACATAAAAGGGTTTCTAACTAACATTGAAAAGAACAAATGATTGAAAGCAGGACACTTAAGTTTGTCATTGTCCTTGTTTACATTTATTATATTGTAAGGGCTTTTGTGTAGCTGATACATAATTGAGACATCTCATTTATTTATTTGACGCCAGTTTTTCCATATAAAAGGGCTGCGTTAGTTTTTAGTCTGTCTCTTGATGGCAACTCGAAAAGGCTTTTGAATTTCAAACTTTCATTTTTTTGTGTAACTATAATTTACTGAGTACTAATAACGCCCTGGCTAGAGATTACACAATGTTCTTGGTGATAAAGTTACTTTTACCACAACAAACTCGACTGATTGACGAAAGCAACAACAAAATAATAAAATTGTAAATTGAATAGTTCAATCAAACCTTTTTTTTCTTGATTGGCACACTACATTTACAAGGAATCATTTGATTCAACTTCCCTATTCAAAATAGAATTACGGGAAAATGATACGTAAAAAGGAAACCTGACTCGGTGAAATGAGAATTTTTCAGTACGTCGCTGTTCGTTTCGTGAATAATATGCAAAAGTAACAGAGGAAAAATATTATAAAGGGATCATTCTCTGAGATGACGAAAAGCAAAAACGTATAAATATCCCCTGGCTTTTGGAACAACTAGTTGCTAGCTTAAAATTTTGCATTAGAAATTCAAACTAACCTGGATTAAGTTGATCATGTTGGTTGTACAGCAAATGTTATACCTATTTTCAGATTAATTTTCCTCTCATTTCTTTCTATTTCACTGTGGCTGACAGCGCCGCGTCGAAGAAATATGCACTTTGTTAAGGTGCTTGATGGGAATGTGGAATGAAGGTGACAAGCCTAGTCACAATAAAACGATACCTATTCGGATACGATAGCGATATAAAGTTTTGCATATAAGATGCCGTAATGCCATCATTGTTTATATGTATGTATGCATATCACAATTTGCTACTTTAAAATACATTTTATGACATCACAAATAATAATAATAATAATAATAATAACGGGATTTTCAAATATTCCCCTCTTCCATTTATTTTACTGAGATGTATATACACATGTATTCAATATACCTATAGTAACAAAATACTCAAAATACTCGATGATGTCTTTTTTGTTGAAAGATTTGAATTGCATTTAGAGGAAATTTCTTTTACTCAAAGTAAGGAAGAGGGTACAGCTTGTCCCTTTTCCTGGAGATATTGGCTACGACGACAAACCAGACGATTGTTTTTAGTAAAAAGGGAAGTGGAGTATAGTGGAGTCAGGAACAATTTGCCGTCAAGAACTTGCGTTTGGCTTGATTTTTCCTTCCTTCACAGGGAGTCCATATTGACTTTCCAATCATAGTCCCAGGAAATCTCATTGTAGTAAAGGTATTTTTCCTCTATCTCTGCACACATAATGTACTTTTTTATGCAATCTTGTTTCCCCCTTCTAAAAAGTATATCAGTTTTTTTCGCCTCTTAAATCAATACTTGGTTGTTGGCAATGATATAAGGAGAAGTAGCAAAGAGGCATATAAAAGATTGAAGCGACTCTTGCTGAATGATGAACGGACGTCTTATTTTGCTTTTCATCTTGAAACTTTCCTCTGACAACAATGCGACGTTTTTTTGTGTCTGATGTACACATTGGTACTTACATAAAGATAAGATGTGTGGTATATGGAGCGTGGCTTACCGATTTATACTTAAACCAATGTATCGATTTTTCTTCGGCAACCAAAAAAAGGGAAGGATAAATTTAATAATTGCAGGTAAAAGTTGGGATAGCATAAAGTATATATGGCAACCATCAAACTTTGTTTTACAAGATGAATCGTTTCAAATGGAAAATGGGAAGGGAAACATGAACAAGTTAATAATGAAGGGAGAAATTAAGGGGTATACCGGAGGGATATAGAGTTGTTACTTGTAAAATTTCTACTCGTAAAAACAAAGTATAGTGGGTAGGTTCGTCCTGTAGCTATGTCCTTAATAAGCTAAAAGGTTCTTCCTTCAAAATGTAGGGTATAGTAATAATGTTTGCTACATAAGTAACTGCAGTGAATACATTGATTTATGTTGAGGTTTCTTAGCAAAGAGTTGAGCTAAAAAAATTAAGGGTCATATTCGTGCGAGAGACACTGCGCTGGAGAAAAACTAGATTTCTAGAGTCCTATGCTTTTCCAGTTCTCGAAATTTGCTCAATTTGCATATTGCTTGATTTGATTTAAGACTTGACTCTGATGAATCCTATTGAAGTTTATTTGAGAAAATATTTTTGTCTTATCTTATTACCTAAAGTGAGAGCTTCTGTATTACCGTATAATAAACTATTTTTGTATTAAATGTAGGGAAAAGCCTTTCCTCACTATTCACTAGTTTCACCTGAAAAGTAAAGCCAGCTAACAATCCAACTCAAGAAGATATCCCTATGTGTTAAATAAAAGATGCGATCAAGCGATTTAAAAAATTATGGCTCCGACCAAACGGGCTAATTGACTAAACCCAAGGATATCTTGAACTTGACGCAGTCTTGAATAATACACTAGAACAAAAATGCATGTTTCATGAATCTTCTTGCTCCAGTGTTCTTTTGAATACAATCTGATTCCAGGGGGATAGGGTGATGGTCTGTGGTTTAAAAAAAACGCCATTCTGAGATGTAAATACTCATTACTGAGAAGAGAACTGAATTCTGAAGTTAACTTTTGAGTTTTATAGCGGGCCATATACGTAATACGAATAACAAACAGACAGACAAACGGAACATAGTCATAAACCATCCTTTGAAGACTTTGAGTTTTAATAATGATATTTCCCACATGAAGGGGAACTCAATGAGAATCAAGACAATATTTTCTCAAATAAATTTTTCTTCAGAATTATCGAATTTCATATCAAATTGGATGATATTTAACAACCTTTTGAGATCTGGAAAAGATCCAATATCAAATATTTGGATATGGCATGCTTTCTTATTGAGCAATCGTTTAAATTGTCCAGGTGGTTTCTCGTATGCATGGAACAACTTTTTTGAATTGCATATGGTTTATTTCGATTTGAGTGAGTGCACAGGGGATTGTCATACTAATTGGATGACCACTCACATATCCCTTAAACTTAATTGATTGGAAATTTTGTTTCTTTTACTATTAAGTTATAGTTTTTTTTGCTTTTTTGTTTTTAATGGAACCAACCACTTACATTGGAAAGTTTTGAGTGCCTAATAAAAAGCGATATATAATAATAATAATATGTATACTCGGTTTCTGCCCGTACAAATCTACCAATGATTTAATAATATGCGCATGTACTTGTCTGATCATTCTGTCCAAGTCAAATTTAACTCACAATCAGTTAAATTCTCTTAACTAAATTCGAAAATATAATATGAATATGTGGTTCAACAAAAATTATCAACAATTAGGAGCAACATTCATGCAAAAGCAAGCAATCTGAATGTGCAAGAAATGTTGAAAGTCAATAAGCATTAAAATTTCAGCATATTGTGTAAATAGGTATTTGCCATTCACCACGCTCACTACTACTTCTTCAGTACAAAATATGCACTGATTGTGAGTACAACAACTATACACAGCAGCAGCATAAGAAATACTTACATTTAAGAAAGCCAACGAGCAAATTATTTATTTAACGACAAAGTAAAAAGCATCCTACACATGGTTCCCAGCTCCCATTTGAAAATTCTGGAAAGTAACATTGCTTTAATACTACCATTGTTTTTTTAAATTAATAGTAACCTATCGCGAGAACAAAGTGGCCGATAAGTGTCATGCTTTTGAAATATTACAATTATACGAAAGATGAAAGGAAGTCAGAAATCGCAAAGGAAGAGAAATGTCATTGCGAGCGTAACGTGTCAGCGCGGTAATTTAAAAGAGGGATAAACAGGTTTGATACCTTGAAATACTGGTTCACATCGGCTTATTGATAACTACTTTTATGCAGTTCCTCTTTCCATCATCGTTACCAAATCCTTTCCCTGCCGCAAAAGAAAACTTTTTGCATTTTACTACTATCAATTGTACTTTGTTTTCTTATCCTGCCATTACAGTTTTCCACGAGGCTGTTTTAAGTTTTGTGTGCAGCAGGTTTTTATGTTTGTTTTCTAGGATCTTATCAGTACACAACAAGTTTCTATCGGTTGAGTAATTTGAAACGAGAAAGCTGTAAGTCGTCCCAAGCCTCCTCTTGTTTGCAAAGTTTTAGTTGATAAACCTTTTTAAAAAGTCTGGAAAAGTTGTTCATTTTATGTTCCAATTTGCGGATATATAGGTGATTGTCTATGTTCGTATCATTCAAGTATTGCTTTTCCAAGAAGACACGTTACACAGTTATAAGTAAGTATGTATGTATGTATATATACCTATACCTATATATATATATCTTAACTCCGGGAAGAAAATCTGATCTTCATTCTTCTTCAATAACTGCACTAAAAAGGGAGAGGAGATATGAAAACATATTCTCCTCTTTCGCATGTTACATACTTTATCGAAGCGAAAGTTTGCATTTGTGAGCTACACATTTCCTCATGGCTCGAATAATTTTATGGATAGCCAAGTAAATTTTCACGCAGTAGCAACATCACGTGACGCGAAAAAATTTCCCGTCTTTCTTTGACAAAGTATATACCTAATACTATGTAATACGACAGAGTATAAGGTCGTGAAAAAAATGCGTGAAAAGTAGTCGTTATGGTGAAGTATAAAACCGGCATTACGCTACTTTCACCCAGGACCCTCTTGATGCCTTTGCTTTCTGCGTGAAAAGACTTGATCAAACCCCTTTACAGCTTTATCATGTCATGCATCTCGTAAAACTTGCCAACAAATCAATAACAATTTCCCATTGCTCAGTTGCACAAACTTGTTACTTGAACAATAGTTCTCGATGAAAGTCTGTGATATACGCTAAATGACAATAATATGATAGAAGCACCGCGACATATCTGGGCACTTCAACCCAGAGCTGGGCAGTAAACTAGACTCCGACCCATTTATAAGACACCTACTCAATAAAAGAGCCCCACCACATCCCTCCAATTAAATAACACTAGAAAACGAGAATACTTATACCCCATAAGAGAACATCACTACATACTTCTTTGGGAAACATCACTACAAGGACTCCTATGGAGAAGATCATATCGGCAGCCTTACAATGCACTGTGACTGTAGTGTTTTAGCATGTATTTAATAGTATGAATTTATTGTACGATATTTTTTTTGAATCCACATTGGTTTTCAATATGAAAAAAACCTCTTTGGAAAGACATCTGACACCGAGTTCTTTGGAGGATATCCCAATCAAAGAAAACTTGATGTTTTTGTCCTACCCAGCTCTGCTTCAATGTAGGTATCTTATATTATATTCTGTAAGTATTACTAAGAGTAAAACTACAATATATAAAATTAGTGTGTGGATGTACGATCCATAATGATGGCTTCTTTTCCTCAAGGGTTACATACATTGAGGGTAGCAACAGGAAAATAGTGATACTTATGATTTAGTTGTCACCAAGTTTTTTTTTCAAGACTCCTACGCAATACAAGAGATCAAATCAAATGAGCTTCTTTTGTCGATACAAACATGGAGCAGAATCTAGCAACTACGATTGACTAAATCCCTCATGAAAACACCAAAATGCAAGGCAGACATGGTTTTAAAAAAACATTCATTCAACCTTAAACACATGTTCCCATTTGGCCTGAGGACCTAGGAGCGAGAAGATGAGAAAATCACCTCAGGCTTCCCGGAATACTTTCACGCTTTACCCTTCTGCTGAATCCGAACATTGCAACTTTTGCCATAATTGCATGCTGTTTATCAATATTTCAAACAACGGCATTATACACCAATAATATTTTGAGGTTGAAACTTGCTTCCCCTTGTTTTCATTTCAACCAAAAACACAAACTATTTTTGGCAGCAAATATTTATTTTTTCTGTGTGCAGAATTTCCTTCCTGTGTTCGTTTCTAGGGCGGAAAATACATACAACGACATAGCTATACGTATAGCTATATCCATTTTCCCAAGTCTCAATAGTCTCAAATTATTGACTTATTTGCGGGCATATGTACGGTGAAAGCAATGCTTCTCTCTTTAGCCTTGGTTCATTTCCTTTCGTGTGGCGTTTAAAAGCCGCAATTAACGTTCCTCTTGTTCCTCATCTGTTACTCGTCATGGCGAAAAACAAATTTATTTGAGAAGAAAACGAGGCTTAATTCTTTAAACTCCTTTTGGCCATCGCATTGGGTTTTCACATGAAACATTTGGAAAAAACAAAGCAAGGATTAAATCCCACATTATAATTATCAGCAAGTTGCATTACATGTAATGTCATTATCATTGCTATCATCAATACCCCTTCTCATTTTAATCCTTGCACTCATTTATTTGACTTTAACACAACGTAAATTTACGTTTCAAACTTGAATGCAAAAATAAATAAATAATTAATAAAATAAATAAGTAATATAAACCCTCTTTTTAAACGAATAGTAATCAACACATTTGTTTATAGAGAAAATCCTCTTTTGTCATTGCATCCATTTCCAAGTGTGATGATGATAAAGATGAAAGAGAGTTGTGTGATTCTGTTAAAGTAAAAACAAAAGTGTGCAAACTTTTGGAGAGCTTCTCAAAAGGGTGTAATATTATCTACTCGTGCAAAAGCTGTGTGTGCCTATTTGTTTGCATAAGAAGCTGCTTTCTGTGTGGTGGCTTGTGGTGTATAAGGCAGTATACTGTTTTGCGTTAACTCACTCATTTTCATCCGGGATGTCACTATGCCTTGATTTCATGCCACATTCATCGTCGTCATCATCATCATTAATCGTCGTCATCATCATCATATAGTAATCATCGTGTAGTCCTTGTCGCTGTGATCACTTTTTCCTCTATGGAAAATTGAAATAAAACGTCGTTTACCTCATAAATGAGTTCAAAATATTACTATGAAAGGAAATGCTTAAGGCAAAATATTGCATGAGAAAGAGTTCGCATAGAAATGTGACATTTTAACGAAATGCACGCTAAAACCAAGTGTTTTGACTTTTGCATCGTGTCCCTGGCTAAATAACCTCGTTATCATCATCGCCGTCCTCATCAAAATGCGGAATATGAATGAGTTGCTCTTAGCAATGAGAAAATGATTAGGAAACATAAGGTGCAGAATTATTATAATGGTTTTTCCGCTTTTGATGTTTAGAAAAAACAACAGCAACATGAATACTTGATGATCGGATTTAACTGAGGTAACAAAAAGTAGGTGCGTATATTAGAATCGTCGTCAGTATTTTGTGTGGGAAGAGAAATGGACGGATATTTTACCTCGTTATGTTTCCATATCATTTCAAATTACAAACCTTTGATGTGGTGCAACAATAAGGGCATATATGTATGTCCTTTTGTGTGCTATACTTTACTCATTGTTTACTTTGCATGTGAAGTATGAATACCTCAAATGATTAATGTACCTCTGATGTATGATTTATGAGTCAATAGGGTGATAAAAGTCATTCAGAAAAAAGCTATGGTGTCTCTCTTATTGCTACCACGATTGAAAAATTTAAACTTACTTTTGTTTTCTATTGTTTTTTGGTTCATTGGTTCATACGTTTTACATTTAACTACATATTTCGGTCTTTAGAAGCTCAATAAAAGATGTGTATTGAGTGCGAGTATGCCTACAAGGATAACAGTTATTTTGGAAAACAACATTTACTTTCAAGGCTTTAGTTTCCCTGTAAATTTTGTTTTTGACTTTTCATTTTTTAGTTCATTTATTAAAAACTTTTTCCTAACTGTTGCCTTCATTCCAACACTGATAACACGACTTACTGTCGTATCCCTTATTCTGATCAATATTATCAGCCAATGTCATAGTTGTTGTGTAGGTGGGTATGCAACTAAATCAAATGGATGATGTCCTACTGGGTAATTTCCGTTTTTTGGAAGTTTTCATGTTTTATTACGGAATCAGAAAGGAAGGAAACAAGTCCTACGTTTTCTAGTTTGATGCTCGCGGAGCAAGCTACTAACTTGTATGAGATGGTTCATATATGTGTGTCTGTAATGAAGTGCGATTTGTGACGCAAGGCTAGAGGTGACCGTGTTAACTCATACAGAGTAAAAATCAGAAGAAAATAAAATAACTGGTGTTCCAATAGACTTTTGCTCTGTAATTGCCACAAGACCTCATTTGATGAAATGACTTTTTCTTTTGTGTTCTGTGACAATTTCTTCATTTTCGATACATGTAACTTTTGTGTCAGGAAAGGTTTATCGGTCAAACATTTTGTAGATTAAAATATACCCACATCCCATCCATTTTCTACATTCATGCATTCCTCATCATAAGCATACACGTTTGTTTCACTTTCACTATCATTTCCGGCAGCTCTGACCGCTTTTGGATATAATGGGTACTGCATGATTCATTATGTGATGGTTACGAAGAAATAATGGGTAAAATGTATGTAAGCGCGACTGTGATGTGACTTTCACTTGTCTTTTTATTTTGCAAACTCCGATATATCCTTTTTATCCTCCTCTCTATTATTACCGCTCGTCACTCAATGTCGTTCTGCTCGTCCAAAGTACTAATGAAACTAATCAGAGACTATTGTTTTTTATACTCATTTTCTCTCATTTTCACAGATACGTTGCGGAGCTTGGACAAGCTCTGGATTATCTACAGCAGAAACACATCATACACAGGTAATGCGAGTCACGGTTGTTTTGCTACCCTTTGTTATCCATATAATTATGTATATAGATTTTTGTAATGTAAAATATATAGCAAATATCTATGCCTATCTCATTCGTGGTCATCCAACCGTATGTTGTAGCACACATACGACATGGGAATTCACTTACCACCTCTCAACCATCTTTATTCCATGTAATATTTTTTGACAACCTTATAATATAAAAGTTAACAAGACACCAAAAAACCGTCATATTAGGATGAACAAAAACATAATGAAGGGTTATGTATATTTTATAGATGTATTTTATTTTATAGGGCATAGTGATTAGTGCAATGTCCTATGACACCGGAATGATGGTTATAAGAGGGTGTGGGTCCAACGTCCTTTAGCATTTTACTGGTGGTTCATAGGTGTCATAAATACATTATCCAGTCATTGTCAGATTGCATTGTGTAATAAATAATATTGTCTAATTGTACAATGTATATGTTTCAGTATCATTCTCCGCCAACGAAATTTTGTTTTTCGTCGTTGGTAAACTTGGTGCAAAATGTTCAAATTGCCGTGGCATCATTATTATTGCTATACTGCAAGTTATTTAACGTCGTAAGGGGTTAGATAGATAAGCGATAATGAACTCGTAATACCAAGGAATCTTGTATCAACCTTGACGAGCGATATTTTTTAGCGCACTCTTAGAAAAGCACACTCAAACCTGAAAACATTGTATGCCCGCTGAAAGGAAAGAAAGAGTAACTTTTAGAACGTGACAAAGCAAGCTAAGATGGGTAATAATAATTGTTTGCTCATAAAACTACATTTTATTTACTACAAACCAAATGTCCCTTTGAAGGGAAATAAAACATTTTTGTCTGTTGTACAATAATGGGTTATGATGAGTTATGTCTTTCATAAAAATCTGGAGTAAGTGTTCTCCCATTTGTTATTTCAAATTGGTCAATTTCCGGGTTCGTACGCTATAAAAAACATTGTTTGTTATGTCATACTTTTGTTCTATGATATGGGATGTTATGAGAAGGACAATTATAATAATAATAATAATAACAAAAATAATAATAACAATGAGAACTAGTATTGTTAGGATCCATAAAACTACTTTTTGAGTAAACGGTGTCAACCGGATATTAAATATCAGCTAAAATTTAGTTCATGGAAAGTGTTACGTAGAAAGGTTGATAATCACGTTTGACAATAAAAGAAGAGGCGACATTTCAGCATAAAGTATGCACACACCGTTGCTGGTTGTCAACAAAATGAGTTTATTATGTATAACGAATATGACGATTGTATAAATTTTTTATCACTTTGCCTACCCCATTTTATTAATTTCAGAGATATTAAGCCTGACAATATTCTTCTGGACGAAGAAGGGCACGTCCACATTACAGATTTTAACGTAGCAACAAAACTTGAAGATGGAAAAGAGTATGCGTGTGCACTTTCCGGGACGAAACCATACATGGGTTAGTATATCGTAAAGTATAAATAAATCCAAATCATAAGTGAGAACGCGAAAACTTTAAAACAAATCATATATGTATTTTGACTTTTAATTATATACATTACAGCACCTGAGATTTTTTCGTGTTATGCCGAGGAGATTCCTGGATACAGTTATGCTGTTGACTGGTACGTGGTATTTGTAATTTATGCAGCCTTTTCTCTGTTTATATTTCCTGTCAGTAAATTTATTACACACCCATTTGTTAAACGAACATGAAACAGGTGGTCACTTGGAGTGGTGGCGTATGAGTTGTGCTCTGGACGTCGTCCATATGAGATTCATTCCCATACACCAAACAAAGACATAAGACAGATGCTAAACGGGCCCCCAGAGCTGCCGGCAACATGGCCAACGGAATTCACGCTGCTTGTTCAACAGGTTACGTATTTTTTTTAGACAACTGCTGTCTACACACAATTATGAGCTGCTTTTTCTATTAATACTATATATTTTCTCATTCTGCCATACATACACCATACCAGCCAAGTATTCTTTTTTCCCTTAAATACATAGTGCTACACAAGTACTACTTGTTATCACACTTTTGCAGTATGTTTATATTGTGTACTGTTTGGTTTTTCTCTTAACTATGTAAATTATTTAAGTACGTCCACGCTGTTCTTTTATGTGCCCTAATTAATTTCCCTTTGCACGGTTTATATAAGGCTTTGATACAAAATATAGTTGAACTAAACTTATTAGTTTTTCTCTTCAATTATATGTACCCAATAACATTCTTCTTAAAACGTAAAAACAAGGTGTACAGGTGATCTTTCTCTCGTGCATATTACGCAACATTGTTGTTATTTCACATGATTGCTTGCAAAAATATAGGACACCCACTTAAACAGACGCCTCCAATTTTCACATAGAACATAAGACGTACAACATTTCTAAGAACACTGTATAAGAAACGTGTATTATAATATATAATTTATAATAACAGTTAATTAGACACAAATATTCTTTCTCACGTACTCATACACTCGTAATTTAAAAGTTGTGCAAGCTAGGTTAGCCATATAATATGTAGTTCCTTTGGTTCGTGGGTTTGTTTTTGTTTGTACTTCTCCAAGATGTGATCCCACAAATGTTTTTCTTTATAGCAGTAAGATTAGTACATGTTTCTCATTCCTCCCCACGTTGAAATTTAAAAATAATAAGGGTAGGGGCAGTTTGTCCGTCGGTCCGTCAGGCTTTAGGCGTGACCTTTGAAATCAACCTTCAAAAGCTATTTGCGACCTGCTCTTTCTAAATGTTAAACCATGAACACTAACAATTCCACAAAGTTATCACATGAATTAATTAACTTGAGACACTTGAAACAAGTTACAAGCATTCGTTTTTCATCATATTAACATCTTCACAACTTAATCCCACATTACAACAAGTGAAGTTTATTTTTTAGTATAATAAATTCAACTGCTATTCTACTTTCTTTATGCATGATATTTATATGATTTGATCTTGCACGAATATATTTACTTGTATAAATGCATACTTTATAAATGTAAGCATAAGTATATATAGAAAATCAATATAACATATTATATATAATATTATATTACCTACCTACATAGGTAAGCTTAGCTATGTCGGTTTTGATAGGATCATAAAAATACAGGAATGCAAATATGAAAAATTATGTATTTTATTTACGGTTGATTTGATCCTTTTAGTTTAGCTGCTACTATGAGTTATGCTTTGCTTCTGGGCTGGTTTTATTTGTACTTAAACACACACACGTTGTGACATGATTATAATAAGTTCACCTTTTTGTGGGTATGCACAGCAATATTAATAGACTTTCACTAGTCATCCAACATGATATACTGATACAGAATAACAGCTATAATACATGTGTGTAGGTATATAATAATATAATGTTTACTTTGAAAACAAAAGCTGCTTCATCTGGATGCCTTGCAAAGGATTACCACTTTGGAGTCTCTCAAAATACAACCTTTCATGATGGAAATGAATTATGAGGACATTTTTGAGAAGAAAGTATCTCCTCATTTTGTTCCACCGGTGGGTTAACCAAAATACTTCTATCTCTTTCTCCCTTATTTATTTTCTCCTTTTGCTTTGATCAGCGTTCATATGCATGGAGGGATGCGAGTGTATTCTTTATAAGGGCATCATGCTACGCTGTATTAATTACACTCGACTGACTCTTCTCTTTCTATCTGCCTATCACTACTCCACTTTTTCTCGGCTCATGGAACAGAATTTTGTCGCAAGTCGATGCGAGTGAGTTGGAGAGCAAGTGAGAAAGTCCTCAGTGTGTGAGCCACTGAGTGAGAAAAGGACTAAATGACTTACAAATAATGATAACGATTAAGTTTAATGTACGTGAAATAGACGCTGACACCATTCCACAGTTTTCCCCCTCTCTATCCGTCTTCATTTGTGTTTCTCTCAACAACGTTTACATAAAAAATATTGTTACACATCTGTACCTACTACAACCGCAATATCATCCGGCACTACTGTAGAGAAAAAAAAAGTAGAGCGATGAACAAAAGGAGAAGCAAGCAAAAAAGCTACTTGTTTTGCACACCCTTTCATGCTGTGACTGAGTAAGGGAATAAAGTGTGTGCTTGGGAAAGTCACAAAGTCCATCCAACTTCAGACTTTACTGACCCTGTCTCTCCTTTTTCCAAAGACAAACTTCACAGACTCAATTCATGTTTTTTTTACCACAATGTGCAATACAAAGCTAAACAATGATCATGATCATCAATGTACACGGTGGTATGGTATAATAGGATGGGACGAATAATATTATTATTTACTTTACTCTACATGAAGCCATCTACCTACCTTCTACTAGTTTCCCTATCCGATTACTCGTCCCTCCCCCATAAAGCTCTTCTGCTGTGCAGATGGTTTTGTTTTGTCTGTACCTCTTTCCTGCTCTCAAATGAAATAATAATAATAACTATATACGTTTCCTTTTGATTGAAATTAATTATTATTGGCAATGGTGTATACACAGTTGACTCCTTGATCATTATTATTATTATCCTTTGACAAGGCTCCAACATAATTGCAATGCAATAATGTACTCCTACTCCAAAAACAAAGGACTAAATGAGATTTACTAATAGAATGACTGCATCTTTATTTTATTCACCCGTCCTTAATGGCGTGTGTCGGAATACTAAACTAACTTCATGTCCTAAAGTTATACTACTGAAGATGCACATTGTGCTACGGGAATAACAAGCTCAAAGACAAAAGCTGTATATCATTCCCGGTATCAAACTATGCCTTGTATTAAATATGATATGTATTAAATTTTATTGTGTTTATTTATTGTTGCAGAAAGGACACTTGAATTGCGACCCCACCTTTGAACTAGAAGGTAAGAGACGTATCCTCCTGACGTCGCCGTCAATTTATTATGTGCATTTTATTAATAATATGCATGCTGGGATTCCATCAAAATCTAGATTCAAACTTGTTTGAAACATCAAAACTATATTTGAACTTTTTTTTTCTGCAAAACTCTCACACAAATCGTGCTGATGCTGCTTCTGTTTCTTCGCACTTTCTCTCATCATACTTTTGTATATGATAGATATACTAATACGTCCAAATTTTCTTTAGGATTCTCTTTCATTTTCATTTGACTACTGATGCGGTGCCTCTACCATCAACTACACCACCAGCTCTACTGTTTGTGTATTTACACACACAGACATAAACGCTGTAGGTGTCTCTGGATTGTATACTCAACGAAATTATTAATCTTTACTCCTTCCATATCTCTCTGTCTTTCTCTCATATGCGCCTCTTTCACTCGTCCTTTTGTCAATGTTATAAAATATATGCCT